>KE537493.1:35109-60844 GCA_000441995.1 Leishmania turanica
GGGGGGGGGGGGGGGGGGGGGGGGGGGGGGGGGGTGCATGTTGTTGCGGTGTAGTCCCCGCTCAATCACGTTGCGCTAGAGCAGTGCACCGCTCTTTATCATCCAAAAAGATCATCTGCCACTGCCTCGCCCCCCCCGTTGAGCGCACGTCTCCCCACCTCATGTGTATGCGCGTGAGGCAAGACACACACACACACACACAGAGAGAGAGAGAAGTGCGCGTAAAACAAACCACAGTGTCGCTCACTCTTTCTCTGCCCGTCTTTGTTGAATTTTCTCGCCTCGGCGCATCCGCACGCGGCCCGGTGCGCCGTGTCAAGCGACTGTCCGGTCCGTCTTCCTGTCTGCGTGCAGCACACACACACACGGGCGGCTTACACCGCGATATACAAGATGTATACTGCAGCGATAGATGAGCTGTGGAGTGATGATGACGAACAGGGGCTGGAGAGGGAGAGGGAGGGAGGGGGGAGGAAGCAGAACGCGATTCATGTGACTGTCCCTCCCCCTCCCTCCCTCTCCCCATGTCCGTCCGTCACCGCTGCCCAGCCCCCTCCATCCGCCCTTTTCGAAGCCATGCACGTGCACTCTCATGTGCAGCTGGGCGAAACAGCGCGGGTGTACGTGTGTGACGCGCACTCTGCAGAAACGAAAGTGGCACACACGTGCGCACACATGAAGACAGCAGACCCTCCGTGCGATGGGGGCGTGATCTGGGAGGGGGGAGGGAGGGGGGAGGGGAGATGCAGCGGGTCGGAACAGTTAGCAGCAGCAGCAGTGGCAGCGCTGCGGCGTCGAGAGCAAGAATCGGCACGAAGAACCTGAAGGGGGTCTCACCAGAAAGAGAGGCGTGTGTGTGTGTGCGTGTGCGACAGTCGACACTGCGCACGTCTACCGTTGCTATCCTCCCCTCTCTCCCTCTGCGTCATTCTTCACCTACCCGGGGGCACACACCTGCTTGTGCACCTTCCAGTCCGCCTTCTGGCACTCGACACTGCAATACTTGGCCACCTTGCACCGACTGCAGCGCTGAAGCGGTACTGTCGCTGTGGCTGCGCCCCGCGCCCCCTTGTGACAATGAAAGCACCCGTTGGGACTCGGCATCCCCTGTGCTGTGGTGGCATCCTCCATGTCCATCAAGTACCGCGACTTGGCCACTGCCTCGCAGTTGGCAGAGTTGCACACCGGCTGCGGCAGGTCCTCCACACGTGGAGGAAAGGTCTCGGCAAAGAGCATCGTGTGGTGAATCAGTCGCGTCGCAGGTGCTGCCTTGCACGCGCAGCAGAGCGCATCCTCGCCCGTCAGCTGCTCGAGAATGGTGGAGCTGACCTCCTCGATGGCTTCGTTCATGTCGAGCTCGTACGTCTCCTGCGTGAGCTTGTTGATGTTGGTGGAAAACTGAAACTCCTTCTCCCCCACGGCGGCGTGGTAGATGTGAAGCACCATCGGAAGGCGCGGTAGGCTAGCACGAAAGCTGGAAAAGGATGACGTGGACACGTGTGTGGTTATATGTGCGTGCGTGCGTGCGGGTGTGGGGTGTGTGTGTGTGTGTGTGTGTGTGTGTGTCTCGGGGGGTGTTGCGAAGAAGAAGGACGCAGAGGAAAAGGAGGAGAGACAAGAGTGGCAGCAGATCAGCAGGGGTCTGGTCGACTCATGGAAGGCACGGCAGCATCCACCCCCCTTTCACTGGGGAAGGACATCGGCCGCTCTCTCAGACAATGCGGGAGAGAGAGAGAGCGCGTGCGTGCAGAAGAGGGGAAGGCCATGAGAAAAACAAAGGGAATGGAGCCGCGCTCGTGTTGGCAGCAAGCACACATCTAGAGAAGAGGGCGAGATGGACTTGAGTCACACACACCCGCACGTGTACCTCGTCCAGCACTGAGCGGAGAAGGAGCTGCCGTGTTCCTCGTTTGCCCTTGACGTTTTCCCCCGGTAGGCTCCTGGACTCGTGGGTGTGGGTGGTCGGTGCCTCTCTCACACTCTCTCGTTCACCACCCTTCTTCTTCCCCCCCCCTTGCAGGCGCGCGCGTGGGCAGGGGCAGGGCAGGGGGGAGGGAGCAACCAAGCAAATGCTATCGGGTGGAACGGAGGAGAGGCACACACACACACCCACACACACAGACAGACGTCACACACGGACCGCGATGAAGCAGGTAGACAGACACAGAGGCACAGCGCCTAGGCATATACGTGGTAGACCGTTGATGGTGGTGTTCCGTAGGAAGACCAGCACAAAAAGGCGTAAAGCGAGGAGATGCGACAACGGGGGGAGGCAACACGTACGCGCAGTGCGTGTTACCGAGGTGGTGGTGGTGGTGGGACAACGAAGAGCACAAAATGGAAAGGCGCATAGAAGGAGGGAGAAGGAGGTGGGGGAGGGACCCGCGTTGGTGCGGATGCGACTACTCTTCCCCCATTTATATATATATATATGTATGTGTACCTATGCATAGACACACACACACATGCGTACGCAGAGAGGGGGAGAAAGACGCGCTGTAGAGGGGAGGAGCAAGAGAACAGAAGCGACAAGCCGTTGAAGGCAACAGAGGTGCTCACGATGCTAACCGTGACGATCAACGCCCGACACACACACAGGCACACGCATACGCATATGTAATAGAATGGGAGAGTAACCCTCATCCTAGCTGGTCCGCGTGTGTGTGCGTGATGAGGTGTCGGTGTGTCGAGAGCCAGGGAGGAGGAGGGGGGGGCAAGAGAGCGCGCGTAAGATGGCACAATGCCTGCGCGCGTCTGAGTCTCTTGCTGCCAGCTCTTCCCTCTCACAGAGTTGCAGCCATGCACCTGCAACGAAGGCCCGAGCCGCCTCTTCGTTCCCCCTTCCTCTGCAGTCCCCCCCCCTCCCCCTGTCCGTCTGCCTCACACACCTTCTCGCTCCGACAGCACAAACACACACAGACCCATGGACAGGCGCTGAGACAAACCCACCGCGACCGCCACCACCATCACCGTCAGCAGCCGGCGGCCTTCAAACAAGACAACAAGGGAGAAAAAAGGGGGGCAAGAAAAATGGAGACACACGCCACACACGTCACACACGTCAATGCATATAAGAGGGGCGCACAAGAGGGAGGGAGGCGAATTTTTTTTGTTCTGTTCGACGTGTACAACACACGCACTCCCTCGCCCGATGCCGCGGCTACCGCACCCCCTGAAATCAGAGTCGCGTATCTGCTCTCCGTGGGGGAAAGGCGCTCCCGGTGTCCGCGGGACAGGTCTGGACTGGCGGTATGCCGAAGAGACGTGCGGTCATGATGGCATTGGTACCAGCTCACTACGGAATCGTGTCGCCGATTCCACAAAGATCGACACACCCACGCCTGTAAAAGGCGTGCGGGTGCAGAAGGTGGAGTACCCCATGCCGCCACGGACTCATGGCAGCGTCCGCCTGTCGAGACAGGTGAGGGCAAGACATCCAGACACGCCTCCCCTGGCGATATCGACGGAAACGAAAAATGAAGACAGCGAGCCACACCTTCCCCAGACTCCCATGCGAAGAGACGCCGCACCATACTGTGGAATGCCGCAGCTTTAAGTGAGCCAGGTCGAAGCATGGCACACAGGCAGGGTGCAGTGTCTCAGAGGGCCCTGACCCGAGGCTGGCCAACATTCTCCTTGAGGCTCTTCTGGCACGCACCTAGACCACCCCCTACCACCCGCACGACGCCCGCCACCGCTTTCTGCCCTCGAGCAGGACCCTGCACGAGGCCCGCCTGAATCGGAACGTGCAGTGCAGCCAGGTCGCCATCTGGTGCCCATCGCACAGCACGTATGCGAAGAAGGGACGAGAAGAGCACGCTAGACGCATGGTCCGATGCAACGGCGGACGACTCGTCCGAGATGAGAAGGACGTAGCCGCAGTGCCACATAGTTGTGCACGCAGGTGAGTGTGTGTGTGCAAGTGTGTGTGCGTGTGTATGGGGGGTGATGGAATGGAAAGATGAAAAGGAGAGCTGTAACATAAGAAAACAAGCAGTCGTCATCGGCGGAAAAAAGCACACACACACACACACAGAGAGAGAGAGAGAGCCACATACGCACACACATGTATATATATACATACATACACACATACCTGCGTGCACACACACACATACACACACACATGTATATATAGATATACATACACACACACACATACACACACACCTGCGTGCACACACACACCGTACAGAGAGAAGAGAAACAGCACGAGAAGCTGAACAAGAAAAAGGGGGTGAAAAAAACAACAACATGAACGAAGAAAAGGATGAAGAGGGAGGGAGCAGGGGAGGGGAGGGGAGGGGGTGCGCGCAGTGGCGGTGGTGATACCGGTGATCGCTGCGGCTGCTGCAGTGTTGCTGCTGGTCAGCTCCTGCTTAGTGGGTTTTCGAGAGTGAGTGAGGGTATGTAGGTGTATTGTATGTAACGCGCTCCACTGTGGTGCATACACACGCCCCTCTATAATTCTCATGGGGACCGCCCTCTTGCCTCGTGAGACGCAGTGGCCCCCCTCGCCCCTCTTGTGGCCTTCAAAAACAAAAGGGGGAAAACCAGGGGGCCGCTGCGTTCGCTGTCCGGACGACGGTTGGGAGGGGGGAGTCACCAGTCGGACAGATGACGAAAAGCCACACGTTGCGGCAGAGGTTCGACTCGGTACACCCAATGCACCCGATTGCCGCGACTGCGGGTGTCGTTGCGCCTCCACATAGAAGCGGGCTGGCTTTGCTGTGACCATTCGGCCCCTGTCGCTGGTGCACGGCTGTGACGACGACGACCACATTCGTGAGTGCCCCCTTCAGCGACCACAAAAGCATGAAAAGAGAAGAGAAGACGGTCGGAGGCAGGCGACTTCGTCTGCTCGGGCGTGGTGAGTGGGAGGAGAGGGAGTGTCCTGAAAACGAAACAACACACACACAAAAAAAAAATTTTAAGTTTCCGTGCACTGACGCGCATAGACAAAAATAAAACAAAGGAGAGGAGGGCGTGTGTGTGCATGTGTGTGCATGTGTGTGCATGCGTGTGCATGCTGCCGCTGACACAATAGACAAGAGGCACAGACAGACGGGCAGACGATGGTCTTTTACGGGTTGTCGACGATGGCGGTCGATGTGAGAGAGAAGAAAAGAAGGCGGGAGTGGACACAGACCGTCGTCACACTTGGCACCTTCACTTCTTGCGCTAGCCACATCCTCTACCAGCCCCATCGCTCACCCACTTATTCACTGCCACCGTAGCTACCCTCACGTCTTCTCACCAATGCCGCTGTGTGTGTGGAAGGGGGGAGAGGGGGGAAAGGGGGAGAGAAGGAAGGGGAGACATCTGCAAGCGGCCGCTCACTCTTTCAGCCGCCCTCGCACACGCACCCTTTATAGAGGCAGCTCGTTGATCGGCTCCCCGGCCTCGCGGCGCTGCTTGTGGTGCAGCGACTCCACCGTTTGCTTGATGATGTTGCCGCTGACGTCGATGTCGTCGCAGATGCGCGCGGCCGGCACCAGCACGAAGCTCAGCGGCACAATCAGCATCGGCAGCAGGATGTGCCCAATCAAGAGCAGCATCGGCACATTCGAGAAGTCGCACGTGCCCTTCGTCGTGATGGGCCACTTAAACTCCATCAGCAGGGAGCCCACCGTGTTGGACATGGAGGCACCCAGGTTGCCGAAGCCGGCGACCAGCGCGTACACCATGCTCTCGGAGCCGCGTGGGCAGATGCGGGACAGCAATATCACCGTTGGCATCCAGGCGAGGTAGTAGCTCACCTCGTACACAATGGCGTCGCCTAAGAGGTACATGGCGTGGTCCGGGATGCCAATGTATAGGTTCCAGCGCTTCACGATGATGATGTCGAAGGCGGAGGCGAGCACCTGGATGAAGTACGTGAACATGAGCGTGAAGCGGAGGCTGTGCTTCGAGAAAAGGTAGGGGAACGCAGCGACAGCCGCGATACCAGCCAGGTTGCCAATAACGGCACTGATCGTGTTGTAGAAGACGTAGGAGAAGTGCGGGCCCTCCGGGTAGCACTCCTTCGACGCCATGTAGAAGCTGTCCAGCGCGCCGGGCAGCTGCAGGTACAGGAAGGCGTAGCTGAAGAAGTAGATGCTCACCTTGGCGATGAGAAACGGCAGGGCCCAGAAGGCGCAAGTCCCACACGCCAACACCACTGCAATGCAGGAGTACAGCAGTTGCCAGCGCGTGCCCAGGATGGTGACGCACATCATGGTGACCACCGAGCACACCATCAGTAAGCTGTACACAAAGATGCGCCAGTTGCGCATGCAGATGCCCTTGTTGATCTCCACGATGCCGCCGCAGCAGCTCACAATGTTCAGCGCGGGGACCTCGTCCTCGGCCGTCTCCCCGCCGTCGTGCAGCGTGTCAAGAGCGAAGTCGCCGCTCAGCTCCCCCTCAGCGCTGTAGTAAGCAGCCGCCTCCGCCGACACGGGCTTCTCGAGTCCGGAGTCCGCCTTGTCGTCCTCCTCCTTGCCGCTGCCCGTGGCCCGGAACGACGACGCCAGCTGGCGCTCCCGCAGCGCGCGGTTCAGTTCCCTCTTCAGCATCAGAGCATCTGCCAGCTGCTCCTCGCGGTTCGTCCCCTCGCCATACCAGTTCCACACAAAGAAGACAGCGCTGAGGAGCTGCGTCGCAGCGGCAATGAACAGGCCCACCTGAGGTAGCTTCTTGTCCGAGAGCGGCCCCTGGATAACGGCACCGAAGATGGTCGCCGACAGGATGAACCACCAGATCCAGCTGATGAGGGAGGGGCCCGACGCGGGGCGACGGCGCATGAGGCGGCTGTAGTGACCCTCGGAGAGAATATCCACGTTCGCGACGCAGAAGCTCGTGAGAAAGATGAATCCGGCCGCGATGTCAGCGCTGGACTCCTTCTTCGGCAGGCAGCCGTACCCTACGGTGAGGGCGGCGCCAAGGATGCAGGCCGCCGCGCAGTACCAGCGCTTCGTGTAGCCGAAAATCGCCACCGAGTCGGACGTCATGGCGGCAAAGGCCTTGATGGAGAAGCCCAGCTTGGCAATGCTGGCCAGGCGCTGGTAACGCACCCCCGACACGCCGAAGCGGGAGGTGAACATAGCGAAACACGCGTAGTTGATCAGGCTGTACCCGAGACCCTTATTCAGGAAGTACACGAGGCCCAGAGACAAGGTGCACCGAGGGCCGTAGGCCTGGCAACTCTTGCCGAAGATCGGGATGTGCTCCAGGCACGGCGTCTTTGCGAACAGCGCACGTGCATCGGGGTGGATGTAGTGGTCCCCCTCCCCGACAACCTCGTCGGGTTTGTTATCAGCCTGATTCACATTGTCGATGTAATCGATCGCAGACAGGTTTACGCGAAGGCGGCTGTTAAACTCATTGTCCTTCTCACGGTCTTCTCGGTAGTTCGCTGCCATGGCTGCAGGCTTGTTGAGCTCAGGAAAGAGAAAATGGCGGCGAGGGGGGGGGAGGGAGGGAGGATGCCGCGTGCGTGAGAATATCGGTGTTGGTGGGTGGGAAATACAGAGACACACAAACTGGCGTGTGGCGAGTGGGAAGGGATCAGCGATCGTGACAACACGAAAGGGAGGGAGGGGGGGGGGGGGGCAGAACCCCGAAAGAGCGAAGAAAGACCGAGAAAGACGAACACCGGAGATGAGGGTAGGTGAAGGAAGGGTGAGCGGCAGAGAAACAAGGGGGGGGGGGGGAGGATTGCGTGGAGGGACAGCGGTGGGCAGATGGAAGAGGCAGAGAAGGAGCTTGATGCGCGGGGAGCGGGGGGGAGGGGGGACGACCTGAGTGCAGAGAATGTCTCTCCTCAGAGCCGCCTCTACCCACCCAGCCCTCGCCAACCCCCCCCTCCTCCTCTGTGTCCGTGCAAAGCCGATGGCAGAAGGAGAGATGTACGCATACGTGGGAAGAGCAGAGGGCTTTGTGTAAGTGCACAAACACCGAAAAAACGGGGTGGGGGGGGGGAGGGGTATCCACGTCTTTCACCAGAAGCGCACCGCCCTCGGAATTACGTCAGCAGTGACGCGTATCCTGCCGCCCAACTTGCTATTCGTTCGCCGTCGTTTCGGCCCCAAAGCGCGGCGCAAGTGCGGATATGGGGGGGGGTGCTCCTTGCTGCACTTGCTGAGCTCGCCCCGTACGTGCACGAGAAAGAGAAAGTGGTGTGTGTGTGTGTGTGTGTGTGTGTGTGTCTTGAGGTGGCGGCTGCACCTCGATAATCACTCTGCGGCACCGACGCACACGCACAGAGAGGGGAAGACGGAGCAGCACAGAAGCCAACAAAACAAAAAATTGCCGTGCGAGCACACGGAACAGAGCTGGCGAATCATCCGCACTCGCGGTCTGCACGCGCTAGCCCGGGTACTGCTCCGCAAACTCCATCACGGAGGAAACAAACGTGGCGTACTCCACAGAGGCGTCATCCGCCGTACCACGCAGCGAGTCCAGCAGCGACGCACCCTGAGTGAGCAGGCTGTGGCCGCTGTGGTGGTGTTGGCACCAGGCAACCACACGGCGACACAGCTCTCGGGTGGCACGGACCCTAGTAACACCATGTCTCTCCAGCACGCAGTTCACCGCCTCGGCGCACGTGCCGTACGTGACTCGGCTCTCCTCCCACACCGACGAGTCAAGGTGCGAGCTGTAGGCAGTGCCGTGGTCCGATGTCGGGTTGCTGTGACGTTGCACCTGCCCTCGTCGCCTATGGCGACGTCGCATATTCGACTCCTCCACAAGGAGGAGGAACATGAGAAGCAGGTCCCGCGCATGCGGCCGCACTGCCTCGCACACGTCCAGCACCAGACTCAGTCGTGCTCGCTCTTCCTCCGCTGCAAGTCGCTGCCCCCGCAGCTGCTCCTGCGTCGCCACGTAGTCCGCCGCCGGCGCGATGAGCCGGGCGGAGCGCACGCTCGCTCGCGCATCGGCGTACTCGTGTGACGTGGTAGTGCACCTGCTGCTGTTTGGAGAGCGCATCTGTCGTGCGAGCAGCGTGTGCAGGGCTTTCCTCCGCCCTCGCTGCAGCGTGAGTGAGCTGCGCTCATCAAACCGAGTGGCGGAGCTCGACGACAACGGAGTGGCTTGAATACACTCAACGGAATTGTTGACATGACGTGATTTACGGAAGGACGGCGTGGAGTTCCGACCGCCCCGCACCTCGGCTCCTTCGCAAGGCACATCGGTGATCCGCGGTGGAGGGTGGAAGCCGCGGCCAGGTGCCGGCGCCTCCTCAACAGATTCGATCAGGTGCCGCACGTCGTGCAGACCCGGAGATGAGGCTTGTGGGAGGTCGTCATCAAAGCCAGCAGCACGATTTGCCTCGCGTGATGGCCGGTGAGTGTACGTCCGAGGCAACCATTCCCGCGACACCGTCTGAACGGCGTCACGCTCGAGGTGGCTGGGCTGTGGCAACCATGAAGCCTCTCCCCGCGGCCAGGCCCAACCCTCTTCCGCGCCTTCCCCCTTCGCCTGCAGTTGCTCCACATCCTGCGAGGCCGCACGCCCTCCTCTGCCCTTCTTTGAGAAGGCTGCAGCTGACGCAGTGGCATCAGTCGCGCTGGTTTTGAAGAAGGTCTGACACGGCGGCACTCGGTGACGAGGACGGACCTCAGGCGGTGCACTTGCGCCGCGGCTGGCACAAATCGGCTCTACAGAGTACCCGCACAAGATGAGGGACTCATCCTGCCGGCTGAGCTCCAGCTCCTCGGTTTGCACGCTGAAGTCGATCAAGTCCGGCATCGCGTCTACCTCCTCCTCCTCCTCCTCCCACGTCTTGGGAGGTGACAGAGAAGGCGAGGCATCGAGGTCGTGGTGGTGCGGCTCCGGCTGCTGGTAGGCCACTGTGGCTGGCTCGCCCCCAATGAACTGTGCGTCTGTCAGTGAGACCAGTGGGCTACCAGAGCGAGCGACTCGGCAGGTGCGGCCGTGGAGCACGCCCGGGCTCGGCGTGGGTGAACCGTTCGAGGCGTCACGACCACCACGACCGCCTCGCCCTCCACCTCTCAGCAACAGCACCCCCTCCGCTGAGACGGACGAAGAGTAAGAGAGGTCGGATCTGTCACCCGTCTCCTTGTAAACGCTGGTGTGGAGACCAGCTGTCACGGTATCCTCCCCATCGCCCTCGTCGTCATCCATCATTGTGTCGTCGACAAGAATGGTCCGCGTTCGGGTCGGGAAGTGGCCTGTGCACTGAAGAATCAGTGGCACCCCGCGCGGCGGACGGTCTCGCACCACACGCGTCCGCGGACCCATCAGCGCCGTGGTCTCTAGGGCTGGGAGCATCGTGCGCATGCGAGTGTCGCTTCCACGTGTCTGCTGCGCTGCGGGCGGCGTCGCCGTCACGGTGATAGGGCGTGGGGGCGGCGAGTTGGCGGCAGCACTGGTGTCATCGGGCGAGAACGAGACGCGAGCGTCACAGTCGCGCGGAGCCACGCGTGGGGGTGTTGTCGGTGTAGCCGCCGAGGCCCCTTTGCCTCCATCGCAGCCTTTGTGGTTGCCGTTCGTCAGCACATCTGTGAGTGACAGCACGCGCACTGCATCGATAGTGGCCAGAGTGGACGCGCGAGAAGACGAGGCATAGTTCGTTCGTTGGTACCCACGTGCGCCTTGATCAGCCGTGCGAGAAGCGGCACCGTTCAGCTCGGACACTGGTGGCGGCGACGGCGCCGCTGTACCCCCGCGCACCATGACCGAGGAAGATCCTCCGTGGTAGGGCAGTGTGTCGGTCCGCCGCTCGAAGCGACTCTCGGGCGTGCGAGCAGGGGTGTGTGGTAGCACTTGGCGCCGAACGGGCACGTCTTCCGACAGCTGTGGCTTCTTGGGGTGAACCGCAGCTGCATCCTCGGAGTACGGTGTGGACAGGGCACGCAGCGGGTCAAGCCAGCTGTTCCTGCGCCCTCCCCCGCTCTTCATAGGTGGGGAGAGCCCTATCGTTTCGGCTGAATGGCCAGCAGCGTCCAGTGCTAGCGCAGGCGCCAGGAAGGAATCTTTTCTATGGTTCGCCATGATGGACTCATAATCGACGTCGCAGAAGCCGTCTGCATCCCCCTCCGCCACAACGTCCGTCACCACCTGCGCGCCCTTGTCATCGCTACAGAGGTGCGGTAGCAGTTTTCGACTGCATGCATCGCCCTCTTTCTCAACCTCACCGCCAAGTGGCGCTGGAGGCGGCAGCGCTGCCTGTTCATCGCACCTCGCTTCTCCACCTGCGTAGTCACTGAAGTACGATGCGTCCACATCCCTTCTCACCCGCTCCACATCAGTCGAGCCGTCGTGCTGAGGGGGGCTGGCCTCCACCTCAAGGTCCGGCGCTCTCTCATCGTCACTGCTGCAATGATCAGTCGAAATCGTAGACGCGTACAGCTCGTCCGCATCGGCCTCATTAGTAGACGCGTGATATGCTGCAATGCGCATACACTGACTGACGGGCATGGCATGTCAACGTCGCTGTCACACAGCACTGTAGAGGTGGAAGAAACTGAGCCAACACGTGGAGCGACGTAATGGATTGACGGAGACGTGCAGAGACACGCGAGCGGGCGCACACGCACACGCGCACGTGACCCAACCAAAGAGAAAGGGATAGAAAACCTTCCAGCACGGGAAGAAGACGAGAGAGAGAATAGGACTGGGGATAGATACAGCAGTGGCGGCGGCTCTCGGTAAAGGTCAAGGTGCCAATCAAAGACGAGGTTGTCGCCGTCGATAAGGACTTACGTGTGACGGTCCCCGTGGCAGCGTGCGGGGTGCGGCTGTGTCTACACGCAAGAGGCGTTTAGTCACACACACGCAAAGACAAAGAGGTGTGCTCGTTGCCTATGCGTGTATGCTCCCGGCAGCGGAGGAAGAGGAAGGCTGAGAAACACCGAAATGAGACTGAGGGTGAGGAGAGATCGACAAGGCACACACATACACACACATACGGATGCATACATGCACGCGTCTCTGTCGGAGGAGGGAGGAGGGAGTAAGGAAGGATTGACCAAGAGACAAACAAAAGAAAATGAAAAGAGAGAGAGCCAGGTTGAGCAGAGTGCCAAATCATAGAGAGAGAGAGAGGGGGGGAGGGGAGGGGAGGGGGACGGCACGGAGAGAGGCAGCCGAGAGATGCGCGCGTCTCTACACCCCTCTCTCTCTCTCTCTACCTCCCTCCCTCCCACACACACACGCACACGCAAACGTGAGGCGGTCCTTATCCACGTCCTTTTCGCGTTCGCCCTCTGTGCTGTACGCGGGAGGTGAGCCGTGTGCCCATACACACACCACACACGCGCCTCACACCGCCCTCGAATGTGCTCGCACGTGGGCGCGGAAAGAGGATGACGGGGGAGATGGATTCAAAAGAACACAAAGAAGGAGAAGAGGGAGGAAGGGGGTGTCTCTTCCCTGCTCGTGCTTCCCGTGGGCAAAGTGTGGGTGTGGATGTGGAGGGGGAGGGGCTATGCGTGCCTGCTTGAGCATCCATGCCGCTACCGGCGGGTGTGGGTGCGCCAGTAATTGAGGGAGAGGTGGGGAGGGAGGAAGGGAGGAGCGAAAGAAGGAAACAGAGGAGGTGGGGCAGCAGGGAAGAGCGGCGGGGTCGCAGGCACATCCAGGGAAGGTGGGTGCGCACCGTCGGCCACCGGGAAGGCGAACAAGGAAGACGGTGTTTTTGTTGGTTGTAGCGGTACATGAATGCGTCCTCCTCCTAGAAAGGATGCTGGAGTTGAAAGAGAAATGGGGAGCAGTCAGTTGCGGATGCCTGTCCAAGAGCTTCTCCCCGCTGCTCTGCGGCCTTTCCGCAGACATAACGTAGGCGGTGTGAGCGGTCAGTCGTTGTGCACCCATATACGCTTGCCTCCTCGCCCCCGATCCCCTCTCGCCGCCGCCGGACGCGAGCGGGTGATGTGGGCGTCGTCTGCCGCTACTACTGCCGAGAAGTAGAAGCGACAAGCCTGGACCGCAACTCCCGGGCCCGGGCACCTGCTACTGCGTCGCCGAGTGCAGCGGCGCGGTCGTACAGTCGCAGAGCCTCCTGCGGCTTGTCGAGCAGCGCCTCCAGAAGCACGCCGTAGTTGTACGCGGTCATGCGGTCCTGCGGGTCTAGCTGCAGCGAGCGGGCATACCACTGCGCAGCTGCCGCATAGTCCTTCTCGATCGCCTCCGCAATGTACGCGTGAGCCTTTGTGCCCATCACGTCGTTGGTGCCGTGAACGCGGCACACCGCCGTCCACGCACGATGCGCTGCGGCGACGTCCCCGCGCCTTAGTAGCGCCCATCCACGCGTGAGCGCTTCCTTCGCAGAGAGGGCGCTCATCTCACCCCCACCGTCCCTGTCATCGCTGGCGGGGACGGGGACGGGACGAGGGCGGCTGGCAAAAACTGCCGTGCTGCGATCCAGACTCGGTTGCTCGATGCGAGACGATCCTTCTGCAGCAGCCCTTTTTCCATCTGCGCCAGCAATCGCAAGATACTGGGCGTACAAGCTGCCCGGCAGCGGTGAAGCGTGCTTTGTATGACGCGTGGACGTGGCACGCGACCCGTGTGGCGCTGCGGATCCTGGCACGCGGGATTCACGCCCGTCGTCAGCCGAGGCCTCCGGCAAGTGACTCTCATTCAATCCCACCACCACCGGCGAGCCTTTTGAGCGCACTCTGGAGGTGGGCGAAGAACGAGGCGGCAATGCCGGCGGCGGCCCATCCAAGGGCAGAACCAGCTCCAATGGAGCCGACGGCACCCGCTCCTGGGCCCTTGCCATGAGCTGCTCCACCTGTCTCTCCTGCTGGATGTGCTGCAGCGCATTCACAGCGGCAACTGGCGTACGCTCCTGCATGGCAAATGCCAGTCTCTCACCAAGCCCGTCCACAGCTTCCAGGGCCGCCTGCACCTCGGTGCGCTCGGCATTGATGCGGGAGAGCTGCGCCTCATCCTCCAGTTGCACCTGTCTGCGAATCCTGCGAACGCGCTCCTCCGCCTCTTTCTGCAGCCGGTCAATCTCGCGCTCCGCCTCTACGCGGCGAGGCGCGGTGGGCATGCTGCTCTCTTCGTTTTGGAGCTGGTTGGCGTAGGCGAGCATGCTCTCTTTCAGCGCGCTGACCGTCCGCTCGACCTCTGCCAGACCCGCCCGCGCCATCACCGCGGCTTCCTCGATCGGCGTCACCTCCTTGCCCTTGTAGGCACCCATCACTACACAGCGGCTGCACGCGAACGCGTGGCTTTCCATCACGTAGTATTCAACCGGTCTATCGGGGTGCGCGGAGCACGGCTGCAGCTGCGGGTCGACGACACACTGCAGAAGAAGTCGCGGTAACACCTGCTGGCGAAAGTAGACAGCGACGACTGGTCCGTTGGCTTCGTCAACGTAGGCGCAGCTGTCGTACTTGGCGAGGAAGTCGGCGGCCGGCCTCCGCGGTGCGTGCACGGTGGTAGGGCATGAGTACATTTCACCCACCGCGACCTCGCAGACGAGAAGGGCACAGGAGTGCTTTTCCGTGCAGTGCCGGAAAGGCTCGCGTAGGAAGATAAACGGGCCGTCGCCTGTTGTCGCACTTGCGTCGTGGACCGTGGCCGAGGAGGATGCAAGCACATCTCCGTAGCGACCTGCGGGGTCCGCCGCGGGGCGAAGGCCAAAACGGGCGACGCCCATGAGATTCTTCCAGCCTCCGACCAGTACCAGGCGCTCCGTCTTGGCCCGCTTCGCCTGCCCTTCCACGTACGCCACGAACCCGGCGTACTGCTCCTTGTGAAAGAGAGAGCTGACACTCATCACCTGCAGATGCAGCGGCTGGAGTCCGGTCAGACGCACTGCCTCCTGCACGGCAGCCGCGTAGTACGCATCGCCTGAACCCAGTGCTTCCGTGCGAAAAGCGTGATCCAGGCGGTGAGACCACTCCTCTACCAGCACCTGAACCTCCCCTCCGTCCGGTGCCTCACTGAACACATGCAGGGCGCGCACCGCCGCTGCAAACTCGTCTTGGTCTAAAAAAAAAAGAAGGTGCTCCCGCCACGGCTTGGAGTGCTGCTGCCGGGTCTGCATCATCGAACACATCTTGCGCCACAAAGCATCCCGCGATGCGGTGACGTCTCGCCGGCTTGCACCGATGGTCGTGCCCGACACGATCACTTGGTCCTTTGGTGTGATGACGGGCTTCGTTTCATGCCGATCACCCGTCACAGTAGCCTTGTGTTCGCCGCCACGTGGAGCACCGCCATCAACGGCAAAGCTGGGCGATCGATCAAGCGAGCGTGCCGTCTCCAGCGGTGCCTCCCGATTTGGAATCGGTGTGGGGAACATGGGCACAGAAACATACGGGCGCTCCGAGGCAGGCGTCGGCGGACAGCGCTGTGGAGCAGCGGCGGCGGCAGCACTCGCTCCTGCGCTACTTCTCGCGAGCGACGGGGAGCCGTGATGCAAAGAAGAGTGGGAGTGGCCGTGGCTGCCGGCCCCCACCGGGACTCCCCTGGTCCGCGGGGGTGATGGTGGTGCGGGGGTGTACCGAGGCGTGGCGAACAGGTACGTGCGCGGATCGGGCTCCGGGCCGTAGCGCTGCACTAGAGCAGAAAACAGTCCCGCTGGTATGCTCGCCTCCTTCTCGCCCGCATGTGCGGCGAATATCTCTTGTACGCCAGGGGAGTTTTGATCAAGCTGATAGGCAGCCAGGTACGCGGTCAGTCGCTGGTGTTGATCGATCGTGGTCACCTCTGGGCCATTGTCGAGCACCAAGTTGCGCATCAGTTCCTCCTCTCGGCCCTCCCACTGCCGCAGTAGCGATGGGATTTCGCTCTTGTACTGAGGGCCGTAGACGTCAAAGAAGCGTGTCAGCCGCTCCTCGTAGTTTTGAATCGAGTAGCGCCGATACAGCTTGGTGAATGTGTCCAGCTCCGAGACGACCTCCACCACGCTGGGCACAAGCCGCAATCCTTGCGGGTTGTACGCGCGCAAGAAGCTCTCCAGGCGGTGGCGGTACCCCGCCTTGTCGCCTGGGTCTACGGTGAAGGAAAGCCCCACCTGACCCATTTCCGTCCCCACGATCCGTGTGGTGAGTTTGTGCACCTCCACAATGTCCTTCGCGTTGAGCGGCAGTGGAGCTGAGGTGCCCACGACGCGCGTGCCATCGAGATCTCCGTCTGCGCGTCGACCTGGACGATAAGGAGAGGAAGAGCCTCTGATACTGCGAGTGATTTCTCTCACCACCACCACCACCTCGAGCTCCGGCACCGCGCATCGCCACACCTTTGGCCCGCCCCCGTCTCCGTCAGAAGTGCACCGAGCGACATCGTCGAAACGCACTTCAAATAGGTTGGGAGTGGTTGACACCACGTCGTCCGTGGTGAACGTCGCCGTGGCCACTGGAGCAGAGTAAGCGGACACGCGAAGCACCATGTGTGCCTCCACGACGAACGACCGCAGGCCGTTCTCACAGGCGGACAGCGGCACATTCACGAGGTTGTGGATGGTAACGAGTATCGGCCATGACGGCATGATGATAGCGCCAGTGCACGTTTCTCGCACCACTCGTCGTGTGATTCGCTGCTAGTTGAGGTGAACCAATGCGTGTGCACGAGTGCCCTCTCGGATGCCGGCACGCTCTTTATGTGTGTGCGTGTGTGTCTATGCGTGTGAGTGTCGCTGTGTAGCGTGAGGATGGCGCGCCGTGGCCGCGCGCGCATGTGCTGAGCCGATTCTGTCGGAGGCACGAAAGGAAAGAAAGAGCAGAAGGGAGAGAAACGTAGTAAGCAAAAAAAAATTTTTTAGTGTGCCTGTGTGTGTGGGGGGGTGCACAGCACCGCCTCTGGCCGCGCATGTGCACAGATGTAGGCACCCCCTTCTTTGCCCCGTACCATGGAGGCATTGCACACAAGGTCTTGTGTGAGAAGTCGAGAAAGGAAAAGAGGTGTGACCCCGCATGGCGGCCATGGCGGCGGCACAAGTACCTTCGATGTCTGCCCCCACCCCCACTCCCTTTCGCCGTTCGTGTCCGTCTCTGTGTTCTCCCACACTGCAGCCATGGAGGCTTCACGAACAGGGTGCGCGTCGGCTTCGGCGACGGGGGTTTGAAACACGACATGTGAGTAAGCACTGCTATCTTTTCATTGGTTTTCTGTGAGAGCTACGGTGGCTCACGACGATTGTACACATCCGAATCATCCTAACGCACACGGGGTCGACTCCATCCCTGCGCGCACACACCACCGCCACGGAGGCACTTTGCACACGCCATCGTAGACTACGGCTTCCCGCGCTGCTCCTCTTGATAGAGGTTGCGACCGGTTGCCCTGCCAAAGCCCCCCAGCTTCGCCCCAGAGCGAACGCTCTCTCGGGCGTCGCGTTCCTTTGCACGAAAAATTTCGTCCACCTTCTTCTGGTCAAGCTCCGAGTCCGTCGGCACCCAGAAGAACGGCTCCTTCCGAGCCTTCACCGTGCGGAAGTTCGGCTCCCAATTGAAGGAGTTCAGCTTCACGTGGTAGTCGATGCGCTCCCTCTCCCAGTTATCCCATTTCAGGAACACCTTTTGCTGGTCGTCGTGATCCATGGCACCGGTGACGGTAAGGTTATGCATGTGGGTCATGATATCCATGTCGTTAAGCATCTTGCCAGGACCCTCAAGGTCCAGCTGCGAACACAGAAACGCAAGCTCCTCGCAGATGTTCTCTGTGTCGCCCCAGAAGTAGTGACCGCCGCTTGGCCGCATGCGCAGCACCAGAGGGTGAGCAACCGGGTCCACGTCCTTGCGGGTGCGCTGCTGCCGCAGCTTTGCCACGTACTTGAGCGCGTTCCAAGCCGGAACACGGTCGTCATCGAGGCAGGCCGATATCATCATTCCAGGGTACGTCACACGGTCGTTCAAGTTGTAGTACGGGTCGTACTGCTTGAGCAGGTCCAGGTCTCTCTTGTTGTTGAGCGGGTCACCCCAGTCCTCACGCTCGGCGATTGAAAGCGGGAGGTCGGGATCGATCATGGTGTTGATAATATCCAGGAACGGCGACCGCATCAGTACATTGCCAAACAGCCCACACCCGCGCATGTTCATGGCTGCCGCAATCGGTACACAGCCGGCGCTGGCCCCCGCAGCCACCATCAGCTCCGGCTTTGTGTAGCCCATGTCCACCATGTGCTCGCAGCACGCGATGAAATCCTGGATAGACTTGATTTTGTTCTCTCCCTTCCCCAGCTGTGCCCAGTTGGGCAGCTCGCCGCCGCCGCGGACGTGCGCGAAGGCAACGGTCCAACGTCGCCGCAGCATCCACATGTACGGGGCCAGCTGGAAGTGCATCGACGGAACTTCGCCGTAGGAGCCGTACACGTAGATGAGGCAGTGCTTGGGCGTGTTGGGCTGCGCCTCAAAGTCCGTCGCTTCCTGAATGAACGCGTCGCGGCGCTGGCATATCGTGATTGGGATCTCCGTCCCGTCTTCCGAGACGCAGACATCGCGGTAGATGCTGTAGGGCCACATGTAATCCCACGGCGTGAAGTGCTCCGACTGGCGTTGTGTGAAGAGCGCCTCAGACGCGCACAGCCTCGCCTGGCTAGACGTGATGTCCGAGTCGAAGTTGAAGACGCAGTCGCGCGGCGGCTGAATCAGGCTGCTGTAGACGAAGCTCATTGCCTTCTGCCTAAAGTTCTTGTTCAGGCCTGGGGTCACGGTGCTTAGCGGGGGAAAGTGCAGCACCACGTCCTCGCTCCGTGGCGTCTGCGCAGCGGCGTCGAGGCCGCCGTCGCACTTGATGACGCGGATGTGCTGAATGCGCTCGAAGGCAAAGTGCGACTCGTGAAGGATGATGCGACCGTGGAACAGATCGACGTCATCGATTTGCACGTTGTCGCGGTGCGGCACAAGCTCTTTCCACTCTGCCTCCTTCCCATAAGCCAGCGCTACCTCGTCGCGAATGTACACCACACGGTAGTTCGGCCCCTTGTCGGATGTCACCATGACAAAGTTGCCGTTGTAGTGTTCCAGCCAGTTCCATCCTGACTTCCCTGCAATCTCGAGCGGCTTGCCCTCCTTGAAGAAGGATTTGAGAGGGGTCGGAATAACAGGGAAGGACGCGGGCATGACTAGCGCGTTGCAGTTCACCTTCGAGTCCGAGGTTATCGTGACGTACTTGTTATCCTTCGTCTTCCGCACATCCACGAAAAACTGCTCGTCGTCGTCACGGTAAATCTCCACCGGTGGCTCTAATATGCCGGGTCGTATTTCCTGCATCATGACGCGGTGAGGCCGGTTCAACTCGTTCGACTCGGTGTAGAAAAACTGGTTGCCGGAGCCAAACTCGATGCTCACGATGTTTGTCCCGCGAATCACGTGAAACAGAGTGGCGTTGTCAACACTGCGAATGTGGCACAAGTACCTGTCGCCACCCTCCACCGAAAGGGTGTATGCGAGGTAGCGGCCGTCTTCTGAGACGCGGCAGATACCAATGGAACAGTCCTTGTAGCCGAAGTGTTGCTGGAGGAAGAGAGGGTTGATGAGTTCCTCGGCCAGGAGATCAACTTCCCCAAATCGCTTCCGGTAAAACCCTATCGCATTCGAGTCATGCCCGGGTACAACACGGGTAAAGTACACGTAGTCACCGATGCGCTCCTCGCCCTTGTCGTATCCGCCCTCACGGCTGCTCACCACCACCTTGGCATCAAGCTCCGCCCACAAACGACCCTTGGAATGTCGAAAGTCAAACTTGTTGCTAATCAGGGAAAAGTGCTGCATCTCCTTTTTCGTATATTCTTGAGTGCTCCGGTCGAACAAGTCTTCCATGTAGCGGAACGGGTCCGGTTTCTGGTTCTCTCCATGCAGCTCGAGACCCTCAGGCTTCTCGGTGGGGAGCGGTCCGTCCAGCATAGGAAGCGGATACGAAGTGCGGAGTTGTGGGCACCATTTGTTCACCGCCCTACGCGACAAAGAGTAGCCCAGATTCGACGTCGGCACCCACGGAAAAAGTGCAGCCATTATTCCCACCCGCCCTGCGTCTTGCAGTCGGGCTAGCCTCAGGAGAGTTGCTTTGTGCTTTTTGGGTCGGCGAAAAGGGGGGAGGGGGGTAAGGCCTATAGACCGTCGTGAGCAACGTTCGATTATGAAATCCTCAAAGACGCAGAGGAAACGCTACGTGCAGCAAAAAAAAAGAAGCGAAGCCGAAGGGAGGAAAAATGTCAAGCGAGCGTGAGTGAGCCAAAGAGGTTGAATCAGCCGCCCTACTGGCTGCGCATGATGCTCTGTCACGCGAACACCCGATGGCACAACGCTAGCGTCGACCACGAGCGCTTGCCAGTGAGCAGTGTGGGTAATAGCACAAAGAGATCGCATGATATGTACTTTCGTCTGCGGGGCGATATCACAGCCCTAAGGTCAGAGAACCGCACCGCGCAGCGGCCCTGCTTCAAAACAGAAAAGCATCATGCACTGTTTTTTTGTTGCTGCCCGTTTCCTCTGGCACGGCGCGCAGTATATTGTCAGCACCTTCAGGCTCTCCACCGTCCGGGTAGTGGGCTGTCTAAAATACACAAGGAAGTCAGATTTCAGAAAATCCACAGAGCCGATCGCATACCAGTGATTATTCTTCATTCTGTTCGTTGATAGTGAGCCGGAGCTTGCCAATAAAACGGGAGCTTGTGGTACGCACACGCACGCACACACAGGCGAAAACAAAGAGATAGGAGCCGGAAAGTGGTGTTGCATCAACGTTTTTCTGTTGCTTTTCCGGTTTGTTACTTGTCCTTGCGGGCCTGGATGTTGATCTTCTGCTGCGATCCGGAAGAAATGCCGGCTATAGAGCTGTGATCCTGCTTCTTGAACTTAGGCAACCAATTCAGCTTGAACCATTCGATCGTATCGTTCCAGCCATCCCCAAAAGGAATGATGGGTTGAAACTCGAGATCGTGCTTCGCCGCGTCGACCCGAAACCAGCGATTCATCGTGAGAACAAAGACGTTGAAGACGTTGAGCTTGAACGTTGTCCCCATCACCCACCCCGCCAGTTCCGCGAAAAGCGCTGCAATGTAGAGGAACCAGAACGGGTAGTGAACTTTGTTCATGATGGACCCAAACCCCATCCTCACGATAGCCTTGTCGAGCTCCTTCCAGAAAATGCAGTACGCCGCCGGCTCAGGATGCGTGTCAGCATCGGTCACAATGTAGAACCGCCCAAGGTACGGCGAATTCTTGTACAACTGCTTCTCCGCAATGATGAGGCCATGACAGTAGTTGTCCACGTGGGTGAAGCAGATGCGGTTGTCGCCTTTGCCGAAGACGCGCAGCTTACCTGTACCCGCAGCCTCCAGCATGTTGGGCAAAAACAGGTTGTCGCGTGGCCCATACACCTGATGCGGAGCGACCGCAATAGACCAAAAGTCGTCGTCGATGGACTCCCGCATCGCCATTTCGCCCTCCGCCTTTGTCTGCGCATACATTTGCATGTAACGCTCAAGCGGCAGTTTCGGCATTTCATCCTCCGTAAGCCCGTCAACGTTCGGGCGGCGGAAGAGACTACCGTTGAACCGAGTTGAAGGTGATGAGCTGAAAATCATCTTCTTCACACCGTGCTCCTTGCACGCGCGGATCACGTTCACCGTGCCCCCATAATTGACACGCCTGTATAAGTCGTGTGGGTGAAAAGGCCCCACAGCAGCTGCAAGGTGCCAAACGCAGTCACTCCCCTCTATGGCTGCCGAAACATCAGAGTAGGACGTGACATCCCCAACAACGTATTCGATTGCCGGGTGGTCCCAGACACCAATAGCCTTTTCTTTTGGAACTATATCAAAGCACACTACCTTCTCGGCGCCTCGTTCGACTAGCATCTCCACCAAACGAGTTCCCACGAACCCCGTTCCCCCAGTTACCACGCATTTCTTGGGAACCGGGGGGTAGCTCTGGCTCGCCGCCCTCTTCTGCTCAGGTGAAAGCAGTGGATTCAGTTCTTTCGGCGGCATTGAAGATTCTGAAAAGGCCTTGACCTGATTGCCTGAATTTAACAGGCCTTTCGATGCACCACAACACTATTGTTCTGGTGCAAGTGATAGAAAGACTATTTAAAAAAAAAGCAGCACCGCCGATAAAAATCAAGCAGTCGATGGGAAAAAGAAAGAAACAAGGCTATGACAGTTCTTTCACCAAAAATACGTCCTTTCCGATTTTGGAAGCTTGCCGATTTCGTTGTGCATGAGAGAAAGAAAAGAAATGAAATTAAGTGCATATGCGTGCAATGCAAAGCAAGAAACAAAGTGCTAGAAGTAGCTAAAAAAGTGAGACAGCTATCATCCCGCTGCTGTTTGCGTTACAGGGCAGGAAAAAACACTGGCAAGCCCTGTGGGGTACAAATTGCTTCTTGCAAGATTCGCTTCGTACCACTTCACCGCCCTGCGTTCAGCAGTAAAATAGTGAAAGTAGTCGGTATCATTTGTTGTTTTTGTTCGTTTGTTTTTTTATTACTATTTCTGTGTGTCACATGAAAAACAACATAAAACCAAGAACAATACTTGCACAGTCAGCAAAAGTAGACAACATCATGCCGCATCCTCCCTCCACTTGCAACATAGCCTTTCTAGTGTCACTAACGCATCAGTGTCAGTTTTTTCAAGCATGTTGGTCACAGCAGACTTGACAGGAATAAAGCAAGGCCCATCCGTGCTTGATATACCTCGCGTCCTTTTCCTGTTGAACAGCATATCACGGCGCCTGGAAGCGGAAATTCCGCTTGCTATATTTTTGGCGGTTGGCACAAAAAGACAATCTCGGCACAAATATGCCAGTTGGTCAAAATCACGACAAGAGGAGCTGGTGCCCATAAATCCGATCTCATTTGGGATACTCTCCATTAGCTGTTCCTTTACCCAGTCTGCACGACGAAGCGTCAACGACTTTTTGCCTTCCGTTGCTGGTTTCGCACTGTACTCCGTTGCAAAGTTTGCACCGATCTCATAGTGCTCTTCCTTGATACCACTACCCATTAGAAAGGGCATGACACGCGGGTCGATGAGCGGTACTGTGTCCACAGAGGCGGAAGCAGATCGCGGATTCACAGACAGGCACAATGAGCAAATGTCCAGAAGAGGAGACAGGAGCTCACTGTAGCTAACCTTACGTCCATCTAGTTCCACCAGGCGCGTCGACCAGCGCGAGCTGCAGAGGAATAAAGAGAGGTTTCTAGCTTCCGGAAGGCTCAGGTACTCGGCAGCAACAAGAAGGCACCAAAGTGTGAGGAGAAAAATTCTCCCAGACAGCCAGTCACATGTGGGACTGTCCCAAAGAATGTACACTTCTCCTCTTGTTTGCTTCGGGAGCTCTCCGGGATGAGAGATAAGCGTGCACCTTGGGAGCACAGTGTTGATAAACGTGCGCACCGCAGAGGCGACTGCTGCGGACTCCTTCACATTTGTGTAATTTCCAACTGTCGCTATTCTCAAGATGCGTTGGGCGGCTTTCACGTATTCGAGGTTTTGTTCAGCGTTGGAATTATCGGGAACGAGCATTTGAATTGGTACGTGTGCGCTCAGTGGCACTGCAGTCTGGCTGTTGCTCCCATAACAGCTGGGCTGCTGGAACACGCATCGGCGGTCCTTTGACTTGGGGTACATTGAGCTCAGCAGCTGGACAGCGATAGCTTTCTCTGGTGCTCCAGAGAGCGTGCATGCGCTTGTGTGTTGATTCAAAAGCTCCCATATTGGCATGCAAGACACTGTCGCGAGGGCCGATCCATCTGCGCTGCTCATTGGAGCCTCGCACCACACATGCTGCAGAAATCGTTGATATGTCGCACTAAGCCTATCGTGGACCTCGTTGCTGAAGAGACTATCAGAGGACGCTAACACGTCCTCGATGTCATCGACACAAGTTTTCACTTGGTTCTGAAGCTGAGACATCTTTGCCTCTTCGTCACAGAATACGGTGGTTACTGAAAGGAAAAAAAGCGGGAGACGAGCAAAAGTAAAGAAAGTGGAATGTTGGCAAAATAGTTTGATGAAGGGCAGTGCGAAAAAAAAAACGCCCACGTTCGCGGAGATTAAATGCCTATTGCTCTCTGGCGAGTTAGGCAGGACGCTTTGTTTCTAAATTCAGAACTTTGTTCCTAGTTTGGCTGGCACTCCACTGTGTTACCACAGTCTTTTGAGAAAGGGGCAGGAAGCGATCTCCTAGAAACCACTCGATAGTCGTGGTTGCAGCTGCTATGCAAAAATAAAAATCTGGTTTTTAACAAAGATATTTAAAAACTCACGAAGCAGCATGAATACTGGGCAGAAGTGAACCGTGAGAACAGAATGCGGCTCTTTGCCGACGCGTCCTTTAATGCTAGGCCTCTTGGATGCTGACCTGCTCCAGTTTTGAACCATTTGCCGCCGTTTCCTTACAGCTTCGAAACCATCAACTTTCGCAGTTTGTGTTACTCTTCACGGGCCCTGTGCGCCTCTTGCTTGAAGCTCTGCGCTAATGCTGCGGCAAAAAGCTTTATTCGTGCATGTGGGGCTACCATGGTTGCACATGTTCTTTCAAACCACAGCGATCACTTCCACCAACTCTTTTCATACTTCTGCCCCCCCCCTCGCCGCACAATGCCATTGGCAACCCCAACGCCCCAACATGGCCCAGCCCCAAAGCCGCACCAGCACAGTGCAAAACCGCAACCAGCATGACCACAGAGATTGATGCAACCCACGGCACTTTTCTTTCGAAGCACTTAGATGTGTAGCACATTCAACAGCCTTCCACCAACCAAGCCCAAAACGAAATGCGAGGATTGTCCAAAGGCAAAAACGCCCCACCTTCCTACGCATAAAGCTGGAAGCAAAACTGCCAGAACGTGCGTGAGCGATCGTGCGCCTGGACTTGGCCTTCGCAAAAATTCAGCTAGTCCCCCTGAACCGCCGAAGCCGCCACCATTTCGCAAGCCCAAACCCACAAACACAGCCGCAAAGCCCCCCGAAGGCCCGGCGGCCCACCCAACCCCCACGAAAAGCACGGACCCATTGAATCAAAAGAGTATCCCGAGGGAACCCCCGAGCGCCCAGCGCACAGCCCGCACCCCGCCCCGCCCACGGCGCCCCGCGGCCGCAGAAAAAAACACCAACCCCAAACAGCGTTCTTGTTTTGTTTCCGGAGAACCAAACAGGCCGCGTACAAACGCGCTGTGAGCACACTGCGGTTGGCCCTCAAATCAAAAAAAGAGGTCAGCCCCCATGCACAATTTAAGAAATCACGGCGCCACACGCCGCCCAAGCGCACCCCCGCATTAGCACCTTTCGAAGGCATGAAAGAGCACTTTTTATTGTACAGTCTTGCCCTTTGTTTAAAGTCCCTGGAACCGTTATTGCGCATCCTCTACCATCCGCTATTTTACCCACGGACGCACCACCCACAGCCCCAGAACGCACTGCGGCCAAACCGGGGACGATCGCAACAGCAAAAAGACAAGCAGGGACACGCCCTAGGCAAGCACCGAAAATCCAAGAGCAAAGAAAGAAGCCGCCAAGCAGAGCCACAGGGGTTCCCATTCAACCGTGGGGCTTCTGCCTTCCCCAAAACCCCTTCCCTCGGACCAAAGCAACTTTAGTGGAACAAGAACGCGCCTAGCCCACCTCTTTCCCTAGGAGCCCCCCGGCTGCCCCAGCGCGTTTGTTTTTTGCCTGCCGCCAGCAAAAAAGACCGACCAGTTTTGAAGCGGACAGAAGAATCAGCGGGGCACAAGCTAATCTTGACTTTTTATGCACGATGCGCTCTTAAAAAGGCGAAACGGGGCATGCTATAACCTCCTTTTCCCCTCCCCATACACCCCCCCA
>KE537494.1:4626-14748 GCA_000441995.1 Leishmania turanica
CGGAGACGGCCCAACGCGTGCTGCTTCGCCTCTGTCGTCCGTTCCTCCTCTCCCGTCTTGGGGTGTGGTCAGAGTCGACAGCGAAACGCGCTAGAATGAGGGGGGGAGAGGGGGAGAGGGAGGGAGGCGCAGCGCGGGGAGCGCACAGGCAACGACGCCGACAACGTAATTCGCTGATAAAGCAGCCGCGACGCGTGTTGCGCTGTGGATGATGAAAATCAGCACTGACAGCAATGATGATGATGCGAGCACTGGTGATGGCAACACTTCCACAGGCGACGATGGGGCGGTCGGTGTGCGCGGTCTGTGAGTGCAGATCAGCGGTGGTAGTGGCGGCAGTGAGGCACCTACAGTCACGACCACGGAAAGTGAAGGAGAGAAGGCGGCGAGAAGGTGATAGATATATGGCGTGCGCGCGCTCTCCCTCTGTGCACGCGGCGGTGTGTGTGTGTGTGTGTGTGTGTGTGTTAGGTGGTGAGCACACGCAAGATTTGCCACGTCGCACCTTCTCGCGCTTACCCCGTCTCGACAAGTGCGCTGTGGCACGCGTACGGACAAAGAAGGCGGAAAGAAGCAGGCTCTCCTCCTCCGGTGGCGGGTGTTCGTGGTGGGTGGTCGTGGGTGGTGGGTGGTCGTGGGTGGTGGGTGCGATGCGTGATGAGAGACGCACACCGGCGCAGGAAGTGTGGAAAGACAGTTAAGAGAACACCAGAAGAAGGAGGCGTGGCAGCCGGTGGTGATGGACGCTCAGGCGAGGGGGGGGGGGCGGCGGCGGCGGTGGCAGGGCGAAAACAGACGGGTAGATAAATAGATAGATCGATATATATATGAAAGGAGAGACGAGACGAGAGAGATGCGTGCGCTGGCTTGCATGGGCGGGGGCGAGGAGTGCCGCGTGTGCTGCCGTATATATATATATAATATATATACGTGTGTGTGTGTGTGTAGTTGTGGGTGTGGGTGAGTGGACGTGTGGGTGTGTGTGCGTGCCAAGCACCTCGGGAATTCCTGCACCGGCGAGGGTGGGTTAAGCGTTTGTTTTGTTTTTTTCGGTAACACGACACAGATTTTGGTAACGCGCTCGTGTAGGTGTGTCGTCAGGGATGGAGAAGAAGTACAGAAGGTGCGCAAGAGGTGTTAAGAGGGTTGGGTCGGGATGGGGTGGGGTGGCGTGGGGTGGCCCCCCCCACTCACAGCAGGGCTATCGAGGCATACGTACGCCTCTACGCGCCGACCGGCCATGCGCGTCGTGCATCCACACGGCGCCACAGAAAGGAGGGCGAGGCGCAGCTTCGATGACAGCAGTACCGCCGCACGCAGCAGGCAAGGCAGGCGCATAGAAGACACGCGCATGGAGATCGGAGATCAGCGGCGGAGATGCGAAGAAATGAAACAAGAACGCGCGAACGCGAGAGGGGGAGGGAGGGAGAGACGGACCCGCCTTCCACGCATACACACATACACACACCGCGAAGGCGCTGCACACAATACAAGCACGTACATGGCCTACCACAACGTTGCGAGCTCCAAAACATCCACTCGTCATCCGTTCATCGACGCAGCTGCAAAGGCGGTGAGGAGAAGGGGGGGGAGATGCATGAGGTGGGGGAGGGCTTGCTGCATGCACGCCCGCCATCGCAGCACGACGGGAGAGAAGAGAGTTTCTAAGAGACCAAACATACAAAGTCAGAGACGACGCACACAAGCGGTGGTGGCGGCGGTGTTGGGGGAGCGAAATAGAAGACACACAGGAGCATCGGTACAGGCACGCGCACACTCACACACANCGGACACACATGACCGCATACATATATATATATATATATATATCGATAGAAGGCTGCTGGCCACCTCCCCTCCGATCTGGCATGGCCCGCCAGGACTCTCCTCACACAGACACGCACACAGACGCACGCCTCTCACGACATCCGCGTCCTCACTGAAAGACACGCGCCGGCTTAGAATTGAACAGGACGGAGCCGCGCACAACGCCGACCAGTTCGTAGTCTTTGTACACCGTCGCTGTCGTCGTCTGTGTCGCTGAGGGGACGTCGGAGGCGCTCTGTGGCAACTGAAGTGAGAGCGGTGGGCCGTCCAGTGCGGTACCCTCGACATTTTCCGCCTCGCGAGGGCGCTTGCGTGCCCCGACGCCGTTACCGCCTCTCCCCGAGGACGCCGATGCCAACGCAGCACATGCGGGATCGGCTGCAGTCGGCCTGCATGCGCTCACGTCGTCCCCGTCACCGGTGGCGAAGTCGTCGAGGAAAAGCGAGTTGAGGGAGAGCGCCTCTGGGTGCTGCGCGAGCCACTCTGAGAACAGTATTGTTGTCTCCGACGTCGGTGACGATGACGCGCCATCGGCCGGCTCCGCGACTCCTGCACCCCCACCACCACCACCACCACCACCACCATCCCCTGTCGCCAGCAACTCGCGCGGCTCTGTGATATCACGCGATATCTGTGACCGTGTCATCTGCCGACGCAGCTTTCGCATACGCGCTGGCGTGCACTCCCGCAGTACAAGCCACGGGCGCTTGAAGCTGGACCGGCTGCCGTGCACCCGCAGCGTTTCGATGCAGAGGGTGCATCGCTTCTCGTCGAGGCGGTCCTGCTCCACGTGGCCGAGCGGCACCTCCACGACGGCGGCGCAACGGGAGGCGGAGGGCGAATTCGGTCGCGGCCGTCGAGGGCTGGCGGGAGAAGAGCAGCCTGGGGACGATGTGCCACGCGGCGCTGATGCAGCTGTACTTGTCGAGTCTGCAGCGCCGCGCTGCTCGCCGCTATTGTGTGAAGTATACCAGTGCATCACGACATCTGCGAGCTCGCCGGGATCTGCCGTGGCACGATCTCCGCCCTCGTCGTCATCATCGTCACCGGCGCTGTTACTCGAGCAACTGCTGCGGCAGCTGGAGGAGGGATACGATGACGACGGGGCCGAAGAGAGAGGCATGAGATCATCGCCCGTGCCGCTGGCGTCCTCTCCTACCGCGGTGCCGCTGCTGGCTGCCCCCCTCCTGCGCCGCTCACGCCGTGACGCACGTCGCCGCTCCTTGGCGTCTCGTGCGGCCCTCAGTGCCTCCTCTGTGATGACGATCTTGCCCTGCAGCTCGATGATGTCCATCACTGGCACATCGGTTTTCGCAAAGACGCGGATCATCCGTTGGGGCGGGGTGAGGGGTGAGGGGTGAGGGGCGAACACGGTGGCTCGTGTTGCCGAAGGGTTCTGTTGTGCTCTCACGCTAATACTGTCTTGGTAGTGCTGCTGCGCTGCACGGTGCTTGCTGTCGTCACTGTGGACGTCCGCTAATGAACGACACACCGGCCACACCAGCTCACGCACACATGCGAGCCAGTGGGGAGGGGGGAGGGAGGGAGGGAGATGGAGAGGCCCAAAGAAGCAAGCACGAGGGGCGGTTGAGAGGAGATGGCGAGAGCGTGCGCGCGCGAGAGGCAAAGGTCGGCGGAGGGGGGAAGATGGGGTAAGAGAGGGTGGCTCGCGTCCGGTGTGCGTCGTGGCAGGAGAGCAAGCGCGCATGAGAGTGCACATGTCGGCAGATGCACACCCACGCGAGCGCGCAAGCGCCCTTCTCTGCCTGTGTACCACCCGTCACGTCCTGCTTGAGCCATCACTAAGTGTGTGTGTGTGTGTGTGTGTGTGTGTCGGGGCACACCGGCGAAGAGTGCAAATGTGAACAGGTGGGACGTGTTACGGACGTCGAACAGGGAACAGAGCACACGCCACAACGTAGGCGCAAAGCACGCGAGGAACAGCCCTGACATGAGGCACAAGACAGAGAGGGGCGCGTCCCCTCGCCCTCCTCTCTGACTGGCCACAACGACGACGACGCGGGAGGGGGTAGGGGGCGCGCAGCACATGCGCTTACACGGCTTATGCATCCTTCACCCACGGATGCGGCAACTCGCGATCTGGGTAGTGCTCACGCCAAATCTCTTTCATAATGTTGTTGCGCCCCATAATCTCGCCATGGAAGACGCCAAGGTTATACTTCCAACGGAAGGATGTGAGCATGTCGACCCAGTGCGGGTTCGTCGGGTCCGGCCGAAGATTGCGCTGCTCGATCTCCTCGACGCAGTGGTAGTACGTGTCGCGCTCCTTCTGGCACTTCCACGAGGTCCACATCTTGTCCTGCAGACAGCGTGCCATCGTCTTCTCTACCTCCGCGCAGCGCCTCTCCGCCTCGCCCCGCACAGTGTTCTTCAGCTGCTGCGCCACCATGGGCGGCAGGCGCAGTGCCTGGATGTGGTCGATAGTCTCGAAGTCTTCGTTGTAGATCTGCTCGATGAGGTTGACGTGTGCGGTAGCGGATGCCTCCGCCCCGTTGTTACCGCTGCTGCCACGCCCCTTCATCGATGCTGCTGGCTGGTGCCTCGCATATGGCGATTTCAGGTGCGCGTAGGCCTTGCGTTTCGCCGCGTTCTCCTCTGGTGTGCTAATATCTGAGCTGATCGAGACGTCTGGCGTGAGGCCGAGGTCGGCGTCGCTAGCATCACTCACCGCGCCATCCCACCGGTTGACTGTGCTTTTGTTGTCGCCAGTGGTGGTCGTGGCAGCCGGCACTGCCGATGACGAGGACGCCGCCTTTGAGCCCTTGGCGCCCATCTCTGCGTTGGTTGCACAGACGCCAGTCGCCCAGCAGGAAGTGAGGGAGACCTGCGAGATGGCGCTCTTCTTGTAGACCCGCTGATGGCGGTGATGAAGGTGATCGGGAGGAGGAGGAGGAGGAGGAGGAGGGGACGGCAGCGGCGGCAGAACGCAGACACACACACACACACACACGCAGACACGCAGACACACACACAGACACAGACACGCGCAGAGAGAGGGAGACTCTGTGGTTTCGCTGCTTCCAAATCGCTTTTACTGTGGGGGGAGAGAGAGTAGCAGCGAGGGAAGACGCGAGAGGAGGGCGGAGGGAGGAGGGCGGAGGAGATGGAGAAGACGCCGGGGCGTTGTACGAGGAGCAGGAGAGCAGCGCGTGATGCGTACAGAATGGCGTGTGGGGAGGCAGAAGCAGAGAAAGAGAGAGCGAGCGAGCGATTCGTGTGTGCGTCTGCGCGCATGCACTGTGGTGCCGGGCCATCCGCTCAAAGAATAGCCGAGGGCTTCGTTTTCCCTGTGATCCGTTATCTACGTGAGATGGAGGGCACACACACAGACACACACAGACACACACACACGTGCGTGCACGCCTCCACCGCGCCACCGCGCGATACCTCGGATGGGCGCTGGCATCGAGCGTGCACGTGCGATGGTGCTCGTGCGGTTGGAGAGCCGCACGCCCATCGGCTCCGGTTCCGTGAAGACCCCTCCCTCTACAAGCACCAAGACAGACGCGCGCACAGCGAGAGACAGAGACAGAGGTACACATGCGTGCGCACCGCTCGCACCGACGGCACACGGTGCGGGCACACACACACACATGCAGAGACGCACAGAGGGAGAGCGGAGGCTCTTTACGAGGAAAGGAAGGAAGTGAACGGTAGACGGAGGCATCAGAAAGCAGCGCAAGCAAAGTCGATCAGATAAAGCGGACGGCGGGATGCATGGGCACACACACACGCACACACGTGCACACACGCACACACACAGACGTACACCGAAAGGGCGAAAGAAGCAACCGCAGAGAACGATGGAGCGGAAAAGTAAGCGCCGCAGCAGCAGCATCATCGGCATCCAAACACACACATGCACACACACACACACCGTTACATCACAAGGTGAACGACGGGATGGATGTGTCGAGGGGGAGGAAAAGGAAGGAAGGGGGCAGCGCATGCACTCACACATACTTGCACGCGACCACCATTGATGTTTTCTTTGTGTGTTGTTGTTGCTCTCGCACCGTGAAGAGCGACGTGCGCAGGTGAGTCGATTAAGGAGAGCATTACCACAATGGAGAGGGAGGGGGATGGAGGGAGGGGAGGGGGAGGGGAGGGGGGAGGGAAGATGAGGCACGCTTTCCGCATACACACACACACACACACACACACACACACACAAAATCCAACAAGTGGGAGCGGGCGGACCGAGAAAGAGCCAGTGGGCTTATATCCATTTTTCGATCGCGGCGTCATCAGCGTGGCGTGGTCACCTGCACCCCTCTGAGGCGTGCGAGTCGGACCCGGGGGAAAAAGAGCGGCTCGATATATTCACCGGCGAGCACTCCGTGGCCTCCCTGCACCCGTTGCCGCCGTTGCTGACGGCGAGCGCTGGGGGCACCGCATCCTCCTTCGTCAGCGTTGGTGCGTCCCTGTCCTTTGCGGTGGGTGACCCGGCATTACTCCGTGCAGCGCTACTGGGTGTCGCCGCCAGCATCGCCTCCTCAGCAGAGGTGGCGGAGACCGAGCACGATCCCTGTCCGTCGCCGTCGGTGGACGACACCGCTCGGTGGGCCACCACCACCTCCGAGTCGGCGGGAAGTGCAGCGCGGTCGCCCTCAGAGTCGTCGCCATCCTTGGCCGCGCCATCCCCGCCCCTTCCTTCATCAGAGACCCAACGGTGTTGATAGTCGTTGTCACAACCGTGCAGCGCAGCTGCGGAGCCGCCGAATATCGTCACCAGCTGCGCCTCCGTGTACGACTGGAGGAAGGCGCTATCCGCCAACGACGTGATAACCGTGGCGTTGGAGGCATCAGGCGAGGCTCGGAAGCCCGCGAGACGTGGCTCATCAGCGCCATCTGCGCTGCTGCCACACGACTGCGGCACGCGCTCTTGCGCCGGGAAGCCATCTTGGATGTCGTTGAATTTTACGGCGTCCTCCGTCCTGCCCGCGTGCTGCTGCGGTGGCGGTTGTTGTGGAGAAGTGGCCCCTAGCGCGGTCTGCAGACCGTTGTCGCTGCTGCCACCGCCAATGTGCACGGCGTCCATCCCTGACCCCTCGCTCTCCCCTGTATCGCTAATACCGATGGCGTACTCAACGACGGACTCGGCCTTCTCAGCATCTGACAGCTCTCTGTCGGCGGCGGCGGCTGTTGCCGCTAGAGCTGCGGCCGCGGCTGTCCGTTTCACTGTCGGCTTGCGCGCATCGGTGGGCGACGGACGCACGAGGGAGCCCGACGTCGAGGTCCGCCGCGGCGCTTTTTTCCCGGAGCCAGGCCTGGCAGCGCCGCCAGGGGAGCGACGCGCAGTCGCAGCCGTCGTTGCAGAAGCGGGATGCGCGCCGCCACTTTTTTCTGGAGTCGAGCTGCCGCGAACCAGCGACGAGCGACGGCTGGTGTCACCGGGCGGCCCTGTTGTGGTGGCGGCGGTGGTCATCACGTGCGCGGTGCTGCGTGGGTCAGCACGGGCGGCAGTAGCCGCCGCCGATCTACCGCTCGGCACCCACGGCTTTGGGTTCGTCGTGAGCGGCACCACCGATGACGCAGACGGTGCCTCAGCACCAGCAGCAGCGCCGACACCCCTGGTGGCCTTGGCAGCCGGAGCGTGGCTTTCCGTCCCGCCATGTGCCACGGAATCACTGAAGGTGGCAGAGGCTTTCTTGGAACGCAGCTTCGAAGCGCCACCGCCTGCGCCACGGGAGGAGTGCCGCTGCCTGCAAGGAGCACTGTCGCTCTCCGGCCGCTGCGACTGCTGCGGTACCTTCGACGAACCCCGCAACGATGCCCTCACGAGGACGTCGCGCTGGTACGACGAGGCAACCGTGGAGAAGGAGCTCATGCTCCCAGAGGGCGAGGTGGGCAACGCCGCGGTATTGTCACCACTACCACCAGCAGCAGCAGCAGCAGCATCTGACGCGAGCGGAAGGGTCTCAGCGTATGCCTGAGCCAACTGTACTCCCCTTGCTGCTACAGGGTCATCAACGGCGCCGAACTTGCGCATGCTTGTTTTGCTCGCGGTCGAGGAGGATACAAAGGCCACTTCGGTGCCGTGGTTGTCGACCAACGCGACAGTGTTCGAGGCGACACTCGGCAGCGGCGGCGTCGCCATAGCATCTGCAGTAGAGGCGGACGACGGCGAAGGGCTCGCCTTGCTGGTCGCTGCTGCCGCCATCTCAAGCGCCGACTGTGGCGGCGGGTTCAGGTCGAGCAGGAAGTTGCCGCGGGAGTGGCGCCGCTTCCGCAGCCGCCCTCCCTTTCTGCTGCCGCCGTTGTTCTTGCCGTGGCTGGCGGCCTGCTTTCCGGTCGCAGCGGACGTGTGGCTGAGCTGCTGCTCCTCTGACAGCGTCCTCTCGGTCAGCGTTGATGCGTCCGTCCACGACAACGGAGCGGAGCCGGAGTTGAGGGACTCTGAAAAGGGCTTCAACGATGATCGTGCTGCTGCCTCGTCGAGGGTGCGCGAGTAGCGTGACTCGGGAGAGGCAACGTTGCGCTTCGCTACTCTTCTCGACTTCCTTGCTTTCGCCGCCGCCGCCGCGGTATCGGTGAAGCCCCTGCCAAGGGCAAAGTGGTTGGCCGGCGTCGATGCAGCGGCGGAGGACCGCTCGAGGAAGAAGCTGCGGGCGCTCGGCGGGACTGAGAAGAACTCCTCAGACGCAGGCGCGTCCTCGATACCGGAGCAGAGGCTTGCTTGCCGCCTCAGGTACAGCTGCTGCGCACTCGGTGTGCTGCACAGCCACGCGGCGCTACCCGAGGTCGGCAGCGGGGAGCGTGGGGGCAACAGCGACGCGTCCCGTGCGCTGGAGGGCATCGTCCCGCCTTGGCTGTGGATGACTGCCGCAGGGGAAGAGAGTGATCGGGCATGAGTGGACGGCGTGTAGGCGCTGCGGCATGTGTAGAGCTGTCGCCCCATCAAAGAGGCTCCGCTGGCGGTGCTCGCCGGGTAGCCGCCAGAGAGGAGGTGCACGTCCGCCTCTGCAGTCGCACCTGCTGGGGTGGCGGGAGTTAGGTGGCCAGGCGCGGACGAGGTCAGGTCGGTGTAGCTGCAGCAGCTGTGGAAGCAGTCCGACCCTACGATGGAGCTCTCGCGAGTGAGCGGGGTGCCTGCACCGCCGAAGCTCCTCGTCGCCAGCACCTGCTGGCTCGCGCGCGCGTTTGCGAGGGTCGTGCGGGAGTGTGGGCCGGGGGAGAAGGGCTGCGGCTTCTGTTGAAGCTGCTGCCTCTCACTTCCTTTCGGTGCGGCGGGGGTGAGGGATGCCGTGGCCGCGCTCAGTGGAAGCGACGCAGGCGGAAGCATCGGGCGGTACTCCGCGCATGTCGCGGTGCTGTTATAGTAGCTGTAGCCGTGTGGTTGCTGGCTCGTCATGCTGCCGCAGCTGACGATGGAGGCGCTGCGAGGGAGGCCAGCAATACTGCTCGAACTCCTGCGTAGCTCCCTCGGCGTGGCAAACGCCGAGCTCGCTGTCTCCACCACGCCCGTGTCATCGTCCGTGAAAATCATCGGGTTCTCATGCGGCCGCGCCATGCCGGGGTATGCGACTTGGTCGCGCGGTTTTCTCTCCGTGTCGGAGGACGCGGTGGAGGCGACGCTCTGCAGATCGGGTGAGTTGAACGCTGAAAGCGGGCTCGCGCCGACGCCGGTGTACTTGTCAGCCCCTAGCCTCATCCCTGCGTCGTGGCCTGGAGGGAAGTAGGCGTCGCAGCGGGATCCCGCTTGCGCAGAACTTGGACACGCGCCGCCGTTGTTCATCAGCGGGGCCAAGTTACCGCCGGCGGAGCTGATGGCGGTGACGACGCTGCTCGTCTTTGTCTCCGTATCACGCAACATTGCTCTCCCCGAGAGAAGGCCGATGTTCCTGGTGAAGTCGCTGCTGGCGTTGCTGCTTCGTGCGTCAACGCTGGTGGGGAGGACCAGGGCGCTGCCACTGAGCAGCCGCTCCGAGACACCGGCCTCAGGATTGCCGGCTCCACCGTTTCTGTCGGTGACGCGCACGTGAGTGCTCGAGCTCCCGCCGGGCCCAGCGCTCGCAGCCGGTGACTCTGGCAAGCTGCCATGGTTTTGGTCGGCGTCCTTACCAGCCGCGCTTCCCCGGTCGTGGTGCGCGCGCTTCGTTGTGGCGCATGAGCAGACGCCGCCCATCGTTTCGCCGTATCCCTCACTACTACCGACGCTGAAGGAAGCCACAATCCAGCAGAAGGCCACGACACCACAGATGGCAAGAGCGACTGAGCTGGCAATGATAAGACCGGGGGCGGAGTGGGGGGGGGGGTGGGGGGGGGGGGGGG
>KE537494.1:20502-40333 GCA_000441995.1 Leishmania turanica
GGGGAGGGGGACTGCTTCGGCTTCTCCCCAGGCAGAGAGAGCGCGGTTGTACCGGGCCCGGAGACAGCACACACTGAGAAGCGTGTGTGTGCGTGTGCGTGTGTGTCGAGGCGGCGAGAAGGCCCGTTTCAGCGCAGGTATAGTGGGACGTGAGACCAGCAGGGACACACACACACACACACGCTCAATGCCAAATATGCATTCGCCGTCCGCACAGACCCGCAGAGGGAACGTGAGAGAGAGAGAGGAACACCTCACTGCGTGTAGCGACAGCGGGCACGAGGCTCGCACGAATGGAGCTGTGTGCGAGAGAGGAGGAGGAAGGGAGGTAGGAGGCCAGAGATGCCAGTCAGGATCGCCAGCGTCAACATCAAAGCCCCCCGCTCATCTTCAGCTGTCCTTGCTTTCCTACTCACCCCGTTCGCTACTCCTCGTGTGCGGTTGCTTTCGCGGCTCTGCGCTCACCCTCCCCCTCCCTCTCTCCCTCCCTCCCTCCCTCCCTCCCCCCTCTTCCACGCACCAAGCAGCAAAATGCGCGACACGAGAGACGCGCGCACGCACGCCAGCAGGCAGGCGCTGTTCTGCGCGCATGATGCTGGACTGCGTCTGTAGAGAGGCGGAGGCCCGCTTCCATAGACATATATATATATATATACACAGCTTATGTTTTCGCCTTGCATGGTGTAGGCTGTGTGGCGCCGCCCTCCCCCCCCTTCCCTCCACCCCTCACGTGCTTCCGAAGTGTGTCGCTGAGAGACGATGAGGATGGCGTCCGCCAACAATGCCGTCAACGGCCGCGTTGACTAAACACACACACACACACACACATACGCATCAACCCGCCAGCGTCCACCGCTACGCAGCCACCACATACTCGCGCTTCCAGCTGTTGTACTTGCCGAGCGCCCACACGGTCATGATGTTTTTATAGCCGGGGTAGTGAATCGGGTTGTTGCCGTTGAAGACACCGCTGATGCGCTCCTGCGGCCAATCACCACTCGCAAGTTGGCGGGACATGATGAGCTGCACCCCACGGTCCACGGCTCTGCGGATGTTGCGCTGACGCGTCGGCTCCGTCTGCGCGGCCTTGCCCGCGGCACAGATAATGGCCATGACTGCCCAAGCCGTGTTCACCACTTGGCTTCCGTCCGGGCTGTCCACCCACGTCTGCCGCGCTGATGCGCTGACGTCCTCGCTCCAGCCGCCGTCGGCACCTTGGTGGGAGAGAAGGAAGTTCACGAGCTTCACACAGTGCGGGTGCACGGCCATGTCCGGCAGCTCTTTCGACGCCTGCAGCGCATCGGCGACGAGCCACGCCGCGTATGTGTAGCAGATGCCCCAGCTGCCGTAGAAGCCACCGTCCGGCTGCTGCTGGCCCAGCACGTACGCGATGCCCTCGCTGATGGCGCGGTCCACGTCACGGCGGCGGTAGTGCGGGTAGTGCTCACGGAAAAGTGACAGCGTGTGGATGCAGCTGCTGCTGCACTCGACGTAGCTGTAGTCGATCATGACGTCCTTGAAGAGCTCCGCACAGTCCAGCAGCTCGCAGTACGCCGGGCCGCGTGACGGCTCATACGACGCCCATCCGCCATCGCCGCCGAAGCCGCTGTTGCGCAGCGACAGCACCTCGTCCACGCCGTCAAAGATGCGCCGCATTGGAAACTCGTACTGCGGCAGGAGCAGCAGCACCCGCAGCCCCTCCGCCGTGCAGTCCGACACCTGCCACCCCTGCGCCCTGGTAGAGAAGTTCCACGCCCCCTTCGTGCGATGACGGTAGAAGTCGGCGGCCGCCATCGGGTCCACCTGCACCTGGGCAACATCGATGTAGTGGTGTGCCAGCTCCATCTCCGCCGGGAACATCATCTCGCGGCGGCACGCGCAGATCGCTTGCACGGCAAAGGACGTGTCCCACAGCTGTGAGCCGTTGTACCCGCTCATGGACAAGCCGGTGTTCTCCAAGTAGAAGTAGTCCTGCACGCGATGGCAGTGCCTCTGGAAGCGAGCACTGTGCTCGCCCTCGCGCAGCCACGTGACGAGCATGTTGAGCCACTTATTCACAGGGCCCAGACATATAAAACTCGTGCTCTCGTCGTCGTAGGCGATGTGCCGCCAATTCTCCTCCAGCGCGTACCGCCGCAGGAACGGGATGGGGTGCCGCTCGTAGAGGTCGAACAGACCCATGGCGACGCGTAGCAGCGGTGAGGTCGGCGTGTACACGTCCAGCTCGCACGCCACACCGCGGAAGCTGCGCCACGGGATGGCGTCGTACGGCTCTGTGTAGAGCTCCTTGCGCAGCGCCAGCGTCGTCGGGAACGCCGGCGCCGACCAGCGCAGGCCGTAGAAGTACGAGAAGGGCATGGCGATGACGCGGCTGTGGCACCACATCTTACCCAGCGAGAATGGAATCCAGTCCGGCATCAAAATCATCTCCGGCGGGATCGGGTTCACGCCGTCCCAGCTGTACACGCCCAGGATGCTCAGCCACACGCGGCCCCACATCGGCGTCTTGGTGGCGCCGCCGTGGGCCAGGATCCAGTTGCGTGCGCACGTCGCCTGCGGGTCGCTCGCCGGCACCCCCAGCAGACGGACGCTGACGTAGTTCAGCACCGTTCCCATCATCGTGCTGTGGCCCTCTGTGTGTTGCCCCCACCCGCCATCCAGGTTCTGGTGATTGCGGATGTACCGAATCAGCTCCTGACGCGTGGCCTCGCCGCACCGGCAGCCCACCTCGCCGGCATGTTCGGAGGCGGGGACACCCAAGACGCGCTCTGGGATGTCGCCCGCACTGCTGCGTCGCTTCGCGCCGCTGGAGTCCAGCCGGACGTGGTGGTGGTGGTGGTGGTCGGGGAGCGGCGGGAACAGGCGGTTTGTCTCACCTCCCGCCACGATGTACTTGGTGATGACGAAGCCGGCCACGAGGAACATGCAGCCGCTGTAGTTGTTCGGCCAGTGGCCCGAGAAGGGGTCCTGCAGCTGGACCAGGAAGCGGATGCCGTCGTCCATGGCCGCCTCCGACGTCGTGCGCGGCTGCGGGGGCGAGGCGGGGATGAGGCCGACGTGGTAGCGCTCCACAAAGGACCGCCTCAAGCACTTTTCCTGGAGGATGTCGGGCAGCCAGGGCACGCGACTGTTGATGACGCCGGTGCCGCTGAGCTCACTACCTCTGCTGTCTTGCTCTTCGTCACCGCCACCCGAGTCCGATGCGGCGCGCTGGCGGAGCAGCGCATGATAGTCGCCGACGGTGTGCAAGCCACACAGCTGCGCCATGGCGAGCTCGTTGTGCTCCTCCCCTTCGCGCAGCGGCTCGCCAAAGTACCACCGCTGGCGCCCATCCTCGCAGCGCAGGTGCCACGAGTCCAGCGGGAACTCCTTCGAGGGCTTGTGCACATTGGCACGGACGTGGGGCACGCTTGGGTGCACCCAAGCGCGGTGGTGCTGCAGCCGCAACCGCCGCTGATGGACGTCAAGCAGCTTCAGGAGCAGATGCAGCGTCAGCCACACCGGCCACGTGAACAGAAGAAAGAGGAAGAGAAGACAAGTGCAGCCGACGCGCCACAGCTGACGCCGGATGTAGTCGCGCAGCGTGTTCGGCGGCTCCGGCACGACGGTGCGCACGGGCAGGGTACGCTGGTACTCGACAAAGGACGTGTGCTCCGCCGCATAGGGCTGGGCGATGGCCGCGACGCACGCGTAGAAATTGCGCAGGATGTCCTGGACGAAGCCAGCGGCGCTCGCGACGGCGCCTCGCGGTCGGTCGCGTTGTTTGCCGCAGCTGCTGGTGGTGAGGCCATTCACGCGTGTCTCGTGTGGCTTGGTCGGCGAACCCGACACGGCGGCCCTCGACAAGGAGGACTGTCCGCTATTGGTGTGCATACTTTCCTCGCTCGCCTTTCGTGTGCGTGTGCGTGTGTGTGTGTGTGTGTGTGTGTCTGTCTGTGTGTGTTTGTGTCTGTCTGTGTGTGTTTGTGTGTAACGTGGGCAAGCTGGACTGCGAAGGCGAGCGAGAGAAGGGCACGGCCGGTGAAGAGCAACAAGATATAGATGCCTATATATATATATATGCCTACCCCGAAAGGTCCCCTACACTGCCGACACACACACACACACGCACACGCACACACACACAGCGAGAGAGAGAGAGAGGCCGTGCAGACGAGGGGAGACAGAGACGCACCCAGGCAACGATGACGTGCACCTGCGCACACGCGCACGCCACAAGGCGAAGCACCGAAACAGTACAAAAACACGCAACGAAGAAGCAAGACGAAGAAGTGATGAGCGGAGCGAATACGCGAGCTGCTTGCGGCTGCACCGACGTGCGTGTGTCGCAGCGCGTGTGGTTGGTGTGGAGGCGTGGGCGTCAAGGTGGCGCGCAAAGGACGGATGCGCACGCATAGGCGCACACATGCATGTGTGCGCAGCGAGGAGTTGTCGTGCAGCAAGCGTGGAAGGTGTGGAGAGAGGAGTAGTGTAAGAGAGAGCGAGTGCGCTTTAGGGGACAGCTGAAGATGATGGCATGCCAGTGGCAGTGCAGGATGAGGAGAGCGAGAGAAGGAGCATGGCAAAGGGCTTCCGTCGGAGGGGGTCTATCCGCTAACGCTAGCAAGAGCGAGCGAAAGCCGTGCTCACGAACACACACATGCACACATAGTATTGCGCACAGCAAGTTCGTACCCGCCTCCTCTCCGTCTCTGTCCCGTCCTACCACCACCACCACCACCACCACTCACCCTCCTCGTCACTCTCGCAGCACCTGGACAGTAGACATCATGACAGCAAGCGCAGCAGAAGCTCCGCCGCCGCGCGCATGAGACTTGCTGTCTGCGATACATCTGCCACCCTCTGCCACCCCCACCTGCGCATGGGGTAGCCGGTTGCACATGCATTCATTCCGCCTTACTCGCTGGCTCGTCTTGTTGTACAACGTAGGTAAAGCTCCGTGGATGTGCACAAGCACACAGAAGCCTGCACACAGGCACTGATAGATTGAAAGAAGCGGGGGAAGGCGATGGCGGCAACACAGACGCAGAGGAAGGAGCGCCACCGGCAGCCACCATGCTCGCACACGTCGATTGCGAGCCGCGAACAGCTTACACACACACGCACACACTCACACAGACACGGACACAGACACAACGACCATCACCCATCCCAACCCCACTCTTCTGCCTCTCCCGCCCGAGGGGCGCTAGAGCGCCGTGGAGGAGGCAGCGTCGCGGGCAGACAGCGGAGCGGAGCTGCCTCCGTCGCCGCCAACGGCCAATGAAAGCGGCGTGGAGTCGCTCGGGCGACCGACACGCTCTGCCCGGCGGCGGTCGTCCGTCCCTGGGCCGCAGGCGGCCGCCGCCGGGTTGGCCGTGAGCGACGCGAATGCATGGCTCGTGCCAGGTTCCGCTTGAGGGCACAACAGAGTGCTGTTGGACCGCACACCTGTACCGGCGCCTGACACAGAGCCCCGAGCTGCAGGCTGCTGCTGCGACACCTCGCGCGACGGGCTCACTGACGGACTCGTCGACTGCGCCTGCAGTCGTGCCGTCGCCTCCTCGACAATGCGGAGGAGCTCCTCGCATGTGGGGCGCTGCGCTGGGTCCATCTTGAGACACGTCTGCGCGATGGTCACCAAGTCAGGACACTCCGGGCACTCGGGTATCTCCGGCGGCTCCGCTGTGTAGGTGAGCAGGTTCACGATCTGCTCCTCGCTCTCAAAGTCGTACTCGAACCATGGCGCCTCGCCTGACATCATTTCAATCATCGTGCAGCCGACGGACCAAATATCGCCTGCCTTCGTCGGGCCGCCGAGCTTGTTGGACGAGTCCTTCGCCGCGACGGCAGCCGTGACGTCGGCGGCGCCGCTCGAGTGGGGGTTGTGGAAGAGGGCCGGATCCATCCAGCGCAGGGTGCCGGCGATGTGCAACGTGCCTCCGGCGCCAGCAGAGACAACGTCGTCCTTGCGCTGCCCAGGGGTAGTGCGCGAGGTCACACTTTGCGCCTCCCCACCGCCGCCGCGGGCGGCGGTGGCATGCGGTCGGTTCAGCAGCCGCGCGGTGCCGAAGTCGGTCAGCTTCACCTTGCCCTTCTCTGTGATGAGGATGTTCGCTGCCTTGAAGTCGCTGTGGACGATGTTGTGCCGGTGCAGATACGCCAGCCCCTCGAGAGCCTGATGCACGTAGGAGAGGATGACCCCAGGGCTGAGGGCGCCGAAGTTGTCGAGCAGGTGCCGCAGCGATCCACCTGGCACGAACTCCAGCAGAATGTTGAAGTACGCACTGTTTTGCGAGGAGCCGTAGTACTGCACAATGTTCGGGTGCGTCGCCTTGGACAAGACGCTGATCTCCTCCTGGAGAGAGCGGTACTGCTGCAGGATCGCCTTCGCCTCCGGGTCCTGCTCGGCGTCGCTGCCGTGGGCAAACGTCGGCAGCCGCACCCGCTTCACCGCGATCAGCTGGCCGTTGGTCAGGTTGATGCCAAGGTACACCTCTGCATTGCCGCCCTTGCCGAGCATTTCCTCGCCAATCTTCCACTCGATGGTCTCGCGATGAGCGTGGCGGCTGCTGCGCGGGGCCCCACCGCCGGCGCGCCGCGAGCCGTTCGGGGTGCCGCTCGCGAAGCTCGAGTTGTCCGGGGTGGAGAGCGCGCGTGGGGTGTTGCGGCGGGCGGCGCTAGTGGAGAGGGCGGTGGGCGAGGCCATGACCGTGTTCTGGCTGCTGCTGCTCTCCTTGCCGCCACCGCCGGTCGACGAGGCGTTGGTTCGCCGCCCTGTCTGCGGTTGCGGTGAGAGCCGTGCGTCGAGCAAACTGCGCAGCCCGCTGCCACCCCCTATGCCAGTGCGGTCGTCCAGCGGCACGCCACGCTCGTCAGTCAGCATAAAGACGAAGCCCAAGAAGAACTGCGAGGTGCTGAGGCGGAACGTGATGAGAGCCTTATCGCGCAGCACACAGCTCTTGTCCTTGCCAAGCTTCTTCACGTTGACGTACGTGCCGTTGGCGCTGCGGTCGTACAGAGTGACCGTGAAGGCCTTGTTTCGACGCGAGCCTCGCTCGCTGCGGCCGCTGCCGGGACACAAGTCCTGCGCCGTTGTCGACGCTGACACGGTTCGCACAATGGAGAACTGCGTGCTGCTCACAAAACTGTCCGACACGACAGCCGTGCACTTGCTGCTGCGGCCGAGCCGAAATTCGTCCCCGAGATTGACGCTGATGCAGCACGACGGAATCGTCGCCTCATCGCGCGAAACAAGAACTGCCCAGACGGCGCCCTCGCCGGGCCGCCGCGGTGTCGACCGCACCGCGGCGGTGGCAGCCGCAGCGGCGGTAGCGTTGGCGTTGAGGCTACCGCTGCCAGTCCGGGCCGGATGCGGCGATGGCGAGCCTGTCCCCTGGCCTCCCGCACCCGCACCCGCAGACAGTGACACGCTGCTGCTCGACGGCACGAGTCCGCCGTTGCCACGGAAGCTGCCGCTGCCAACCGGCGCGCTTGGCAGTATGTCGAGCGAGCTCTCCCGCCTGTACACGGCGCTGGAGCGACGCCGCGGCGACGCATCTCGCATGGCTGCGGTGGCACCGCTGCCACTGCCAGCACCAGAAATGATGTTGGGACTGCTACGATGCTGCGGCTGCTGGTGGCGCGACTCGGTGCCGTAGCTGGCCTCCAGCTCCCCCATCTCCGCTGCGGCCAAGGATGGACTCAGCAAGAGGCTACCCTTGTAACGCGGCGAAGTCGCCAAGCGGCTGGCAACGCCTCCCTCAGCGGCAGCGTCTTCGCCCGCTCCGCCACCGCCACCACTCGCCTCGCCTTCGCCGGAGGCCACAACGGTGTCGCAGCGCCGCGGAGAGGAGTGCAACTCCGTCTGCGGCGTTGCCACATCGAGGGCAGAGGCGTTGGTACCCGTGGCGTGCGGGCGAGGGGTAGACATCGCCGGTTCCGACCCCGCCGCCACTAATAATGTGCTGGCGTTCAAGGAAGACGTCGCGGCAGGGGCGGCGGCAGCGGTGCGACCCGACCCTCCGCCACCGCAAGGCGAGGCAGAAGGCGGCGTGCTGCCGCTGATCTCCCCCATGTAACCAGAGCTGCGCAGCGCCTTCGTTACGTCCACCGCCGCGTCCAATGGCACGAGTGGCGGGCTGGGGGCCGGGGTAGAGGCGGCGCCGACGCCTCGGCGGCCGTGACGGACACCAGTATGCCTGCCCCTGCTCGCCTTCAGCGACGCGCTTGCCGTGGACGACTTCGCTGCATGGCGTGGCCGCGATTTGACGGGAGACACGCCGCCATCCTGTATGTCTGTTCTCCCACCGCTGCCGCTGGTGCGTGTGGCGCCACGATGTGGCGGCGGCGGTGGTTCCTTCAGCGCCCAGTTTCTGCTGTCGCCGACGGCGCTGGGGGCCACACCGGTGACATCCTCCGATGCAACGGAGAACGACGTGCTGTTGGGGTCACGGTAGATGCCCGTATGTGCCCCGCTGCCGCCCGTGCTCGCACTCGCTGCTGGCTCACCCGGTTGACGCCGGTGTGGGACGTCGCCTTGTAGGCGCCGATGCGCGGCCCCCGGTTCCTCGCCGGTGAAAGCGAGCTGTGGAGGCGGCGGCGGTGGCTGGAACGGGGACTGGTGCACAGAGACGCCCAGCGGCCCGCCGGCGGGGAGGTCCTTGTACGGCGACGGCGTTTCGGCGGAGCGGGGGCGACGCACGTGAGGGTGGCGTTCGCGTGCAGCGTCGGCGTCCGGCACGGAAGGGGCTGCAAAGAAGCCCAGTAAGAGTGACGGGGGGGAGGAGGAGGAGGGGGAGGAGGGGGGGGACACGCGCGCGGCAACACCACCGCCGCCGCCGCCGCCATCGCCGCCGCTGAGCCCGTACGTGGTGAAACTCATCGACTGGCGCGTGCGGTTGTACGCGGCCGTCGCCTTCAGCAGCTGATCAGAGAGGGACTTGAGGAGGCGCAGCTGCCGCACTGCGCCGGCGGTGATGGCAGTCGTTACGGCGGCATCCGGAGCACCGCCGAAGGATGTGGGCGTCAGAGAGGACGACGAGTTACGCGCCGCATAGCCGCTGCTGGGGCAGCAACCGCCGTTGCCACCGCTGAGTGAGAGAAGGCCGAGGAGGTCCGTGTAGCCGCTCGAGTCTTCCTCGATGCTTTCCCGGTACGAATCCACCGCCTCCTTCACGGCCGCCACGAGCTTGAGGCTGGCTGAACCATCACCCCACAACGCCGGCACCTGCGGGCGCTGCCGGCGAAGAAAAGGCGCCAGCGGGGTGCCGAGGTAACTCTCCGGCACGCTGGTGCAGCCACCGCCACTGGCCGCCGCAGCAGCGCCGTTGTTATTCGCGTGCGTGAGCACGCTCGAGTAGCCGTGCTCGTCCAGGGAAGCGCTGCTTACGCGGCGGTGGCTTAGCCGTCGCTCCTGCAGCAACGCCTCGGCACTTGCACACGCGGTGGCATAGACGGGAGGCTCGGAAAATGTGAGCAAGAGAGGTGACTCACTTTCGGCAAGCTGCTTCAGTGCCTCACGGAGGCTGTACTGAGGCAGCAGCTCGGAGCTCAGCAGCGCTCCAGAGGCCGCGGTCGCCGTCGTTGTCACGGTCGATGCCGCACTGCGACGTGGACCTGCTGCGGACTCCTTGTCCAACCCGAAGTTGCACGCCATCGCCTTGGTCGCGAAGAGCTGCTCTAGCGTCGCCGCAAACGTCAGCCCGCCGCTCATCGTCCCGGCCATTGCCTTCGGGAGGTCGTCCTCGTCGAAGGGAGTGTCGTCGTCATCGTCGTCGTCCATGACCGACTGGTCCTCGGCGCCGCTGTCTTCCTGACACTCGCTGTTCCGCATGCGTGCACCTGCAGCAGTGCGGTGTAGACGGTGGTGTCGGTGATGCGGCTGCCGCTCCGACAGCAAGGCTTCACCGCTCTTGTCGTCGCCATGGGCCTGCATGTTCTTCTTCCGAGCGAGCGCCTGCCCTTCCTCTGCGTCCTCTCCTTCCACCGCCGCACTGTCCGCCGCGTGCGGCGCACGCGGCGGCTGATCGAAGAAGGAGTTTCCTTCCGCGCCACGGCCGCCGGTGTGCTCGCCTTCCACGGCGCTCGCGCTCGTCCGCAGCGGCCCGCCGAGCTGGTTCTCGACGACGCCACCCTCCTCGCTGCACAAAACGCCGCGCAGTGGTCGCAAGGTGGCGCGAAACAGCAGTCCATGCACCATGACAGGTGAGGAGCAGTACGGTGCCGCCATCCCATCCTCGTCGCCGTCTCCCTGCGCCTCCTTGTTCCCGTTTGTCTCAAAGGCGGTGGCGACTCCGGCCTCGTCGTAGGGGTCGGGCCCACGCTCAAGTCCTGCCGCAAGGGGCGGTGGCGGTGGTGGGCGAGGACAGCGCACACCCGCTGCTACGCCGCTGGTGCTGCTCTTGTTGCCGCCACCACCGCCATCGACTCCGAAGGAGAGAGGAGACTGCGAGGCGGTGGTCAGCTGCGAGGACAGTCGATCCGCGTGCCCGGAAGTCGCTGCCGCAGTACCGACACGGCCGGCCAGCGACCAAGGCAGCTGCAAAGACGAGATCTGGTGCGGCCCGCCGCCAGTGCTCGAGGTGCTGCTTGGTCGAGCGCCGCGACCACCACTGGCGCTCGTCATTGCAAGCGCCCCGCTGCGGCCAACAGCGGGGAGCGGCACGTCCGCCAACGCAGCCGCAGCACGTGTGCAGGGCACGTAAAAGAAGCCTGGAAGCGGAGTGTCGCGATGCTGCTGCGACGCCGCAACGGTGAACGTACCATTGAGGCCAGCCGCGTGCGGCGGCGATGATGCCTGGTCTACGAAGGTTGGGCCACCGGCGCCGCCGTGCTGCCGCTGCAGCCGAGCGTTGTGGAGGGGAGAGAAGGCTGTCGACGTTGTCTGTTGTGAGGAGAGCAGCAGCACCGCGGTAGTGGGCGACGTTGACTGGACAGGCGGAGGCGCAAAGCCGTTCGAGGCGACCTCGCCATCGGGCACGGTGCCGACCGCTGCCGCCGCGGACAGCGCAGCCGTGTTGGGTGATCGCTGTCGCCGATGCGCGGAGGACGCGAACTCCTCACTCGGCGATGGCGGCGGCGGCAGGAGATGGCGGCCAGTGCTTGAGAAGCCTCCCCGGCTTGCCGCCGTCGTGGCAGCACCGGGCAATCCCTCGTACACGAAGCTGCCGTACGCGGGCGTCCCCAGCATGTCATAAGCGGTGCACCCCGTCAGCCGCGCGGCGTAGCGATTCCAGCACAGCACCTCTCCCGTTCGGGGGTGCACCAGTGCAACAGGCAGCGGCAGCGCATCGCACAAGCCATGCAATAAAGGACGCCGAAGGATGATCACGAAGGGCGTCGGCACCGGCTGACCGCCACCCACCGCCGAGGACCTGTGCTTCCGCCAAGAGCCGGCAGCGCTGGGTGCTGGTGCGGCGAGACGCTCCGCCCAGACGTCGAAGCAAAGAGCGAACGGCGGCCGTCGGCTGCATCGACCGGCGCTGCTCTCCCTCGTGCTGCCGCTAGCCTTTACGTAGTAGGGGCAGTGTCCCCGCAGCGTGATCCGCCGCACAGGCGCCCCCTCGACGACGTTGTCGCGCATCTCCTCCTCCGACGGTTTCGGGAGCTGCTTCGCCGCCCCCGATGGCGCGTTGCAGTTCTCGTTCGTGTCGTGATGGTTGTCTCGCATGCCGTCCTGGGCGCCGCTGTGACGCCCCTTCATGCCCTTCTTCTTCGCCCTCTCGTCCCTGGTAGGGTGGGCACCTGCGCCGCGCTTCTCGCCTCGCCCGGCGGCGGCTGCGGTGCGCAGAGGCTGCGCGACAGCGCTCACCAGCATCACCGCCTTCTCCCGCTCCACAACATCGAGCCACGCGAGCACGTCCGGCAGTCGGCGGAACAAGATAGCGTCGACGGTGGTGCCGAGAAGCTGACACAGGGACGGGCCAACGTCCACAATGACGTTGGCAGCGTCGAGGATAAGGTACGGCGCGCACGCGTCCTCCAGCGAGGCCCCAGCAGGCACGGGTGGCTCGCCGTCCCACTCCTCTCCGTCGTCACCGCGGCCGTGGACAGGAAAATTGGGAACATCAACGCCGTTCGCGACGCCCTCTTCATCCGCCGCGAGCGCAGCTGCAGACATGCTCTTAGCGGCTGCGGCGGTGGGGGCGACCCCGCTCCACCTTCTCTGCCCCTTGGCGGCCGCCGATCCTGTTCGCCGATGCTGCAGAGTTTCCTGATGCGACGAGTCTGCTGGCACTACCGCCGCCGCGGCGCCGTCGCTGTCGACCGCGTCGTCACGAGACGCGCCGGCCTCCTCGACCTCTCCAGCCGCCGCCTGCTGCACGTGCTTGCGCAGCTGCCGCCGCGGTTGAGGCGCCGGCTCGAGATTGCTCGCAAACATTGTCGAGGGGGTGCTGCTGCTGACGATAGACAAGCGCGAGGGCGGAGCGAGCTGGCGCGACGCCTGCGGGGGTGGCAGAGATGGATGGGTGCCGTCTCCAGACGATGGGAGCATCGCTGCTGCTGATGTCGTGGGATACGTCACCTCAACCATGGTGCTGATGGGGTGATGGGCAGGCTCGTAGCGCGCCTCGCGCACTGCCTGAGAAGGAGAGCTGGGAGAGTACAAGGGTGCAGACGGGTCGCGTGCTTGCCCGTGCTGCGGAGGCAGGGTCGTGCCACGTGGGGTCGCGAGGCCGATGAGGGCGTCGCGCGGCGGCACCCCCGCACTGTCAAAGAACTCTGGCGCCAACAGCGGCGCGCCCTGCTGCACAGACGGCGCCGGCGATCGTGCGGCGGCGTTGTAGCGTGGGCGCACGGGCCGCGGCGGCGCAATGAGTCGCTGGCCGGACTCGTAACGGCTGAACACTGCCGTGCCAAGGCCACCGTAGTTGGCTTGGGGGTACCGGGCAGCTGCCCTGCCCACTCCGCCGCCGCCGCCGCGTACGAGACTCCCGAACTCGCCCACCTTCAGCCTGGCAAGGTAACTGCCGACGATGCCTTCCGCGGAGAGCATCTGTGCGTATAAAGCAGGCGAGTACGCCGCGACCGGTGGCGGAGGGAGGACCACCCGGCGAGATGGGTGGGCACTGTACTGCGTGGCTGGGGCAGGAGCAGCTGGTGTCACCGTCGGAGGACTGGAGTACGACACGGAAGCGCGCGTGGCCTCGAGCGCGTCACGGCTCCGGCCGATGGTGGAGTTCACAAAAGGCGGCAGTGGCACACCCACACCAGCACCGTAGCTGGCTGAGTAGCCAGCAGCTCCCCCACCAGAGGCGAGGCCTCGCAGCAGTCGGTGCTGCTGCTGTTCCTCCACGATTGCCGGTCGGGGCTTGGTGATGCACATCGCAAAAGCGAAGCAGAGCAGCGGCACGCTCATCCACACCACCAGCGTGAGCAGCGTGCCTGGGCCGGCGTGTTGGTACTGCGCCAGCAGCACCGCCATGTGTACGAGGCCCACCAGCAAGCTCCAGAGGAGCGGCAGTGAAAACCTCATGCCAATCCACGCGTGCAGCAGGCAAGTCTTCCACACCGCCTCGACAGGATAAAGCGTGGCCCCGTAGCGAGCCTCATGTCCTGCTCCACCGTCGGCGAGGATGGCACCGCCGCCGCGGCCAGTCGTTGACGCCATCGGGGCCGTCCACGTTGCCATCACCTGGGGTGACACCAGCACAAAGGTGCCAAGCAGCAGCAGCTGAACCGTCGGCAGCACAACGCAGAAGTGCTGGCGATCAATAAGGCGGCTCATGCAGCCAGCGCAGCAGCACATATCGACGCTTCTCACCTCATCATCGGCGTCGTGGTCGTGATACCGCGGGGCAGCGCTGCCAGCGGCAGGCTCGACGTGCCAGCCACAGGCACTGCCGGCGCTGCAGGAAGCCGCTGCTGCGCCGCTTGCGTCGTAGAAGCCATGCCGCCACCGCCGGTACCACCGCCGTTCCGAAATCCAGTAGAGCAGGCCACACACGCACCCTACCACTGACGACAGCACCATCAGTGCAATGTGCACCGGATTCGACGACCATGGCAGGAACAGCAGCACCCCTGTTACAACACCGATCAGTGCCAGCAGGTATCCGGGTGCAGTCTCCGCTGTGGAGCTCAGCAGTGCTGAGCCGACGCGATGCGGCGAGAAGCGCTCGCTACAGCCGTCACCCTCTGGCGGCACCTTTCCATTCGCTTCACCTGTGCCCTTCGCACAGGTGTTGCCGCAGCACCACCATGAGGAGCCAGTGCCACGATGCGCTGGGCAGTCGCCCACAGCATGGGTGCTGAATCGATCCGGATAGGCTGGCGGCAGTGATACAGACGCAGAGCGATCCGCAGAGGTGCCNGCCGCTCCGACAGCAAGGCTTCACCGCTCTTGTCGTCGCCATGGGCCTGCATGTTCTTCTTCCGAGCGAGCGCCTGCCCTTCCTCTGCGTCCTCTCCTTCCACCGCCGCACTGTCCGCCGCGTGCGCCGCACGCGGCGGCTGATCGAAGAAGGAGTTTCCTTCCGCGCCACGGCCGCCGGTGTGCTCGCCTTCCACGGCGCTCGCGCTCGTCCGCAGCGGCCCGCCGAGCTGGTTCTCGACGACGCCACCCTCCTCGCTGCACAAAACGCCGCGCAGTGGTCGCAAGGTGGCGCGAAACAGCAGTCCATGCACCATGACAGGTGAGGAGCAGTACGGTGCCGCCATCCCATCCTCGTCGCCGTCTCCCTGCGCCTCCTTGTTCCCGTTTGTCTCAAAGGCGGTGGCGACTCCGGCCTCGTCGTAGGGGTCGGGCCCACGCTCAAGTCCTGCCGCAAGGGGCGGTGGCGGTGGTGGGCGAGGACAGCGCACACCCGCTGCTACGCCGCTGGTGCTGCTCTTGTTGCCGCCACCACCGCCATCGACTCCGAAGGAGAGAGGAGACTGCGAGGCGGTGGTCAGCTGCGAGGACAGTCGATCCGCGTGCCCGGAAGTCGCTGCCGCAGTACCGACACGGCCGGCCAGCGACCAAGGCAGCTGCAAAGACGAGATCTGGTGCGGCCCGCCGCCAGTGCTCGAGGTGCTGCTTGGTCGAGCGCCGCGACCACCACTGGCGCTCGTCATTGCAAGCGCCCCGCTGCGGCCAACAGCGGGGAGCGGCACGTCCGCCAACGCAGCCGCAGCACGTGTGCAGGGCACGTAAAAGAAGCCTGGAAGCGGAGTGTCGCGATGCTGCTGCGACGCCGCAACGGTGAACGTACCATTGAGGCCAGCCGCGTGCGGCGGCGATGATGCCTGGTCTACGAAGGTTGGGCCACCGGCGCCGCCGTGCTGCCGCTGCAGCCGAGCGTTGTGGAGGGGAGAGAAGGCTGTCGACGTTGTCTGTTGTGAGGAGAGCAGCAGCACCGCGGTAGTGGGCGACGTTGACTGGACAGGCGGAGGCGCAAAGCCGTTCGAGGCGACCTCGCCATCGGGCACGGTGCCGACCGCTGCCGCCGCGGACAGCGCAGCCGTGTTGGGTGATCGCTGTCGCCGATGCGCGGAGGACGCGAACTCCTCACTCGGCGATGGCGGCGGCGGCAGGAGATGGCGGCCAGTGCTTGAGAAGCCTCCCCGGCTTGCCGCCGTCGTGGCAGCACCGGGCAATCCCTCGTACACGAAGCTGCCGTACGCGGGCGTCCCCAGCATGTCATAAGCGGTGCACCCCGTCAGCCGCGCGGCGTAGCGATTCCAGCACAGCACCTCTCCCGTTCGGGGGTGCACCAGTGCAACAGGCAGCGGCAGCGCATCGCACAAGCCATGCAATAAAGGACGCCGAAGGATGATCACGAAGGGCGTCGGCACCGGCTGACCGCCACCCACCGCCGAGGACCTGTGCTTCCGCCAAGAGCCGGCAGCGCTGGGTGCTGGTGCGGCGAGACGCTCCGCCCAGACGTCGAAGCAAAGAGCGAACGGCGGCCGTCGGCTGCATCGACCGGCGCTGCTCTCCCTCGTGCTGCCGCTAGCCTTTACGTAGTAGGGGCAGTGTCCCCGCAGCGTGATCCGCCGCACAGGCGCCCCCTCGACGACGTTGTCGCGCATCTCCTCCTCCGACGGTTTCGGGAGCTGCTTCGCCGCCCCCGATGGCGCGTTGCAGTTCTCGTTCGTGTCGTGATGGTTGTCTCGCATGCCGTCCTGGGCGCCGCTGTGACGCCCCTTCATGCCCTTCTTCTTCGCCCTCTCGTCCCTGGTAGGGTGGGCACCTGCGCCGCGCTTCTCGCCTCGCCCGGCGGCGGCTGCGGTGCGCAGAGGCTGCGCGACAGCGCTCACCAGCATCACCGCCTTCTCCCGCTCCACAACATCGAGCCACGCGAGCACGTCCGGCAGTCGGCGGAACAAGATAGCGTCGACGGTGGTGCCGAGAAGCTGACACAGGGACGGGCCAACGTCCACAATGACGTTGGCAGCGTCGAGGATAAGGTACGGCGCGCACGCGTCCTCCAGCGAGGCCCCAGCAGGCACGGGTGGCTCGCCGTCCCACTCCTCTCCGTCGTCACCGCGGCCGTGGACAGGAAAATTGGGAACATCAACGCCGTTCGCGACGCCCTCTTCATCCGCCGCGAGCGCAGCTGCAGACATGCTCTTAGCGGCTGCGGCGGTGGGGGCGACCCCGCTCCACCTTCTCTGCCCCTTGGCGGCCGCCGATCCTGTTCGCCGATGCTGCAGAGTTTCCTGATGCGACGAGTCTGCTGGCACTACCGCCGCCGCGGCGCCGTCGCTGTCGACCGCGTCGTCACGAGACGCGCCGGCCTCCTCGACCTCTCCAGCCGCCGCCTGCTGCACGTGCTTGCGCAGCTGCCGCCGCGGTTGAGGCGCCGGCTCGAGATTGCTCGCAAACATTGTCGAGGGGGTGCTGCTGCTGACGATAGACAAGCGCGAGGGCGGAGCGAGCTGGCGCGACGCCTGCGGGGGTGGCAGAGATGGATGGGTGCCGTCTCCAGACGATGGGAGCATCGCTGCTGCTGATGTCGTGGGATACGTCACCTCAACCATGGTGCTGATGGGGTGATGGGCAGGCTCGTAGCGCGCCTCGCGCACTGCCTGAGAAGGAGAGCTGGGAGAGTACAAGGGTGCAGACGGGTCGCGTGCTTGCCCGTGCTGCGGAGGCAGGGTCGTGCCACGTGGGGTCGCGAGGCCGATGAGGGCGTCGCGCGGCGGCACCCCCGCACTGTCAAAGAACTCTGGCGCCAACAGCGGCGCGCCCTGCTGCACAGACGGCGCCGGCGATCGTGCGGCGGCGTTGTAGCGTGGGCGCACGGGCCGCGGCGGCGCAATGAGTCGCTGGCCGGACTCGTAACGGCTGAACACTGCCGTGCCAAGGCCACCGTAGTTGGCTTGGGGGTACCGGGCAGCTGCCCTGCCCACTCCGCCGCCGCCGCCGCGTACGAGACTCCCGAACTCGCCCACCTTCAGCCTGGCAAGGTAACTGCCGACGATGCCTTCCGCGGAGAGCATCTGTGCGTATAAAGCAGGCGAGTACGCCGCGACCGGTGGCGGAGGGAGGACCACCCGGCGAGATGGGTGGGCACTGTACTGCGTGGCTGGGGCAGGAGCAGCTGGTGTCACCGTCGGAGGACTGGAGTACGACACGGAAGCGCGCGTGGCCTCGAGCGCGTCACGGCTCCGGCCGATGGTGGAGTTCACAAAAGGCGGCAGTGGCACACCCACACCAGCACCGTAGCTGGCTGAGTAGCCAGCAGCTCCCCCACCAGAGGCGAGGCCTCGCAGCAGTCGGTGCTGCTGCTGTTCCTCCACGATTGCCGGTCGGGGCTTGGTGATGCACATCGCAAAAGCGAAGCAGAGCAGCGGCACGCTCATCCACACCACCAGCGTGAGCAGCGTGCCTGGGCCGGCGTGTTGGTACTGCGCCAGCAGCACCGCCATGTGTACGAGGCCCACCAGCAAGCTCCAGAGGAGCGGCAGTGAAAACCTCATGCCAATCCACGCGTGCAGCAGGCAAGTCTTCCACACCGCCTCGACAGGATAAAGCGTGGCCCCGTAGCGAGCCTCATGTCCTGCTCCACCGTCGGCGAGGATGGCACCGCCGCCGCGGCCAGTCGTTGACGCCATCGGGGCCGTCCACGTTGCCATCACCTGGGGTGACACCAGCACAAAGGTGCCAAGCAGCAGCAGCTGAACCGTCGGCAGCACAACGCAGAAGTGCTGGCGATCAATAAGGCGGCTCATGCAGCCAGCGCAGCAGCACATATCGACGCTTCTCACCTCATCATCGGCGTCGTGGTCGTGATACCGCGGGGCAGCGCTGCCAGCGGCAGGCTCGACGTGCCAGCCACAGGCACTGCCGGCGCTGCAGGAAGCCGCTGCTGCGCCGCTTGCGTCGTAGAAGCCATGCCGCCACCGCCGGTACCACCGCCGTTCCGAAATCCAGTAGAGCAGGCCACACACGCACCCTACCACTGACGACAGCACCATCAGTGCAATGTGCACCGGATTCGACGACCATGGCAGGAACAGCAGCACCCCTGTTACAACACCGATCAGTGCCAGCAGGTATCCGGGTGCAGTCTCCGCTGTGGAGCTCAGCAGTGCTGAGCCGACGCGATGCGGCGAGAAGCGCTCGCTACAGCCGTCACCCTCTGGCGGCACCTTTCCATTCGCTTCACCTGTGCCCTTCGCACAGGTGTTGCCGCAGCACCACCATGAGGAGCCAGTGCCACGATGCGCTGGGCAGTCGCCCACAGCATGGGTGCTGAATCGATCCGGATAGGCTGGCGGCAGTGATACAGACGCAGAGCGATCCGCAGAGGTGCCGCTGACATGCGGCAAGCGGCTGCTACGCGTTCGCGCGGCCATAGGTTGGGGAGGAGAGGAGAGCGGGGCAGCCGATGTCAGCACCTGCGCAGCGGAGAGCTGCCCTACTGATGAAGATTGTCGCCGTGTCGCGTCGTGCATGTCGTCGGGACGCTGTTGGTGGACGCGGTAGTCCGCCGAGTAGGTGCCGGCGCCGTCGTCCCTCTCCTCGCATGAGCACGGATTCGAGTCTAAGTTCTCGCACTTGCCGCTGCTCACATCGTAGGTCATGCTGGGCCCCGCCAAGGCAGCCGGCGGGGTCACATCGTAGGTCATGCTGGGCCCCGCCAAGGCAGCCGGCGGGGTCACATCGGCGGTACCCGCTAGCGCAGGTTTGAGCTGAGGCGGCTGCATTCTCCGCTAAGACAACGAAGCACTGACAGGCGCACAGGAGAACATGCAGGCACCAGCACAGGCGGGGCTGGAGGGAAGGAGGGGGGGAGGAAGAGGTGCCTGCAAATCTAACAGATGCAGCAGCAGCAGCAGCAGCAGCAGCAGCGACAACGGGGTATGGCACACACACACACACACACACAAATCGAGCAACACACACAAAAACAAAAGGCGAGAGCACCAACGAGCAGAGAGGTGAGAAGACACAAGCCCGCTATCACATTCAGGGGCGCACGTGTAAGACGGCGTCGGCTACGGATGATGGTGATGAGGCGACCCCTCCTCACTCACTCTCACTCTCACGCTCACGCTCTCCCCTCCCTCCCTTGCCCCTCTCTGTCTGCTGTTGGGAAGGGGTGGGGGGTGGTGTGCTGAGGGGTGCTGAGGAGAGCAGGACAGAGACGGGGCAGGCGCGGGGTGCGACAGAGGCAAGACGAGAAAATGCGGGGCAGCAGGAGCGATGTCGGCCGTCGCGGTGGCTACAACGGGTGTGGGGTTTTGAACACAAGACACGCGTGCGCACACGCCACGATGAGAGAGGGAGCGACGGAGGAAGCAAGGCTGCCCGCCTGCGTATAGTGGTGCCAGTTGGAAGTGTTGGGGAGGAGGGGTTGTGGCGAGGAGACGCGCGTAAGCCAATCACAGCGCGCGCGGAGAGGGAGGGAGAGGGAGGGAG
>KE537495.1:0-28264 GCA_000441995.1 Leishmania turanica
TCTGTGAGCGGTCTGCTGCCCCGGTGCGCACCATGGCTTTCGTCCTCTCTCGGGCATCGCTCTTCTCAGGCGGCTGTGCGCATCGCTGCGCATCACTGCGCTGCAGAGCGCCTTTGCGCCCGCTCACATCAGGTGTGGCTGGGAGGCCAACTGCGTGGCATGCACAGCTCGTGCGCGGCCGCGTGCCGTTGTGCTGCTTGCCTTGCTCCATTTACTTGGCTCCTTCTCTCCGTGCCCGCCTCTGTTTTGACCACCCGCTGTGCGTCGCCCGGCGACTCTTTCGCGGTGATGCCTCATTGCGGCAGCGCTGTGTGTGCTGCGTCTCTCGCTCGCTCGCTCGCGCTCTCTCTCTGGTGAAGGCTCGCAAACACCTCACTTGCCGCTTCGCTCGATCTATTCTTTCGGTTTTTGTGCTGCGCTGGGCCGCACCACCACAGCGTTGGGGACCGCACACCGCTCCCCACCGAGGCTTCCGCGGCTGCTGCACGTGCGTGGACGGCATTCACCCAGCTCAGCTGCCGGCGTTGGCTAGAGAGGCCGTCTTCTTTGCAGGACCACCCGATGCAGCGGCGCGACACGGCGAAGTCAGTTTTGTGTGTGTTTTGGCTGCTTAGCCCGCTGCGATAGGCGTGCCGGCAGGCAGCTGTCGTCTCCCCTGCCGCCGGAGTGCTCGCCCTCCCCGCACCACATGCATTGCGAGCCGCCCGAGCGCTACACGATCCTCTTAGTCTTGCCACGCTCGGTGCGCCCTTTCGGCGCGCGCTGCATCTTTCCCCTCCGAGCCTGGGCATCGGAGATCGATGAGCAGCCAGCGAGCGGAGATGTCAGAATTTGCAGGGAGTGATAGCGCCCACTCGTTCGGCGAGGTTAACCGACGGCTGTGGCGTTTGCCTACTAATACGTTACCGAAGGGCAGCGGTTGTGATGATGCTGTGCTGGACTATGCTGCGGTACGCGAGTTGCTGGAGGAGGCTCCGGAGGAGCGGAGCGGCGTTTTGTCGCGTTACCTGCTGATGTGGCTGAACCCATATGTGACGCTTGCGTGGAGGGAGCGGCTGGAGGAGGCTTACATGCCTCCACCGCAGCGTGCGCACCGCGCCGTGTGCTGTGGCGCTCTGTTAAGCCGCGCGTTTCGTGACGAGGAGGTTCGCGGGGGCCGCGACGCGTGGCGTGCGCGCGTTGAAGCTGCGCTGCCAGTGCGGTATGGAGACTGCGCTGACGCCGCGGGTGAAAGTGGAGTGGGTGGCGGCGATTGTCACGGGCGATGGGGTGGCGCGCGCGTGGCGGCTGTGAACGAGCTGTCACGTGTGGGGTTCCGTGGTGAGGAGGGTGTCCACGGACGGCTGCGGTGGGTGGGGTACGTTCGATCGAGCGACGCACCGCACACGCTTTTGTGCGGTGTGGAGTGGGACGCTGACAGTGCGCTGCCGTTGTATCGTGCGCGTGTTGCTGGTGATGCTGCTGCGGAAGTAGTGCACGACGGGTGCGTGCACGGCGAGCGTCTGTTTTACCAGGTTCAGGATGGGCGGCCGCGGTGCACGTGCGAGTACGTGGAGGATCTGGTGCTGGTTTCGGCGATTGGAATCGCGGATACCGGGTGTCCGCGTACGCCTCACGCTCCGTCGCTGCTTAGGGCGCTGCTCCGCACGTTTCGCTCCGATCTGATGGCGATACTGCCACCGTCGATTGCCGGTATGATATGCGAAGTGTCGACACCGTGGTTGCTGCAGCAGTTTGTGCTGTTCCTGCAGTCGAACAAGGATCAGGAGGGAGTGCGAAGAGGGCTGCTCTTCTTCTTGATGTTTGCGATCGTGAAGCTCGTACAGCCGGCGTTGATGAACAAGGAGATGCACCGCAGTCGGCGTGTTTCGAGCCTTTTCCGCACCTCGACGCTTGCCCTGATCTTTGAAAAGTGTCTGACGATATCGCCGGATGCGCTGTCGCGGCCGGACATGAGCACAGGTCGCGTGTTAGCGATGGCGAGCTCGGACGTTGAGAACATCAAGGAATTCCCCACGCGGGTGACGTTCCTGTGGATGGCGCCGACTATGCTGACGCTTTACGTTGCCTACCTCTTCGTTCTCGTGGGGCCGAGTGCCCTGGCTGCTGTCCTGGTTTTTGCCGCTTCGCTGCCTGTGCAAGGGGGGCTGACGAATGCCATAGGCGGCGCACAAGCGAGCCTGTCGAGCTGCACGGATCAGCGCCTGCGTCGCACGAACGAGCTGCTTTCCGGCATCCGTGTCGTGAAGATGATGGGATGGGATTCGAAGTTTGTCTCGGCGATCGAAGATAGCGCACGGGCCGATGAGCTGCGGTTCCGACGAAGACTGCAGATGTGTCAGGTCGGGTTGTGGGCCTGCGTGTCATCTACTCCGACGTTCATGATCGCTGCTGTTCTCACTACCTACACCCTCAGCGGACACAAGCTTGACGCATCGGTGGTGTTCCCTCTCATCGCAGTTGTCAGTGCTATAACCTTCCCTGTAATGATGCTCCCGGAGGCCTTTGCGTCGCTGGCGAAGTTCATTGTGTCGACGGGGCGCGTCACGCAGTTCTTGGAGTGCGACGACTCGCACATCATCGTCGAGCACGCGGAGCGCATGTTCAACAGCACAGGGAGTGGCGGCGCTGCTTCCAGGGACGCACCACTGCCGAGTGCCGCTTCGGCCGACCTTGCAAGGGTGCTTGTGTCAGTGCCCGCCGTGCTTCCCGTGTACGAGCCGCGACACGTGGGGCTGCGCCGCGTGGCGCAGAGGATACTGTGTGCGGTGCTGCGGCGCCGCGTGCCGGTGGAGCTGCAGTGGCGGAGGGCGGCTGCCTCCCCTGCCACGGGTGAAGGCGGTAGGAAGCCTGCGCGCGCTGCTGTGGGGCACGATGATGGCGGTGCGGCTGTTGCGGGTGGTGAGGACGGGCGCGGCAGTGATGGTGGCGTGGCGCTGTACGCGATGGTGGACAGGACCCTCCTGCACGATGTGCGCGTGTCGTTCCCGCGCGCGCAGTTGACGGTGGTGGTGGGCGCGACGGGGAGCGGGAAGTCTGCGCTGCTGGCGACGCTTTTGGGTGCGTTCCGGCTCGAGGGGCATGTGGACGTAGCGAAGTCGGTAGCGTACGTACCGCAGCAGCCGTGGATCATGCAGGAAACGTTAGAGGCGAACATCACGTTCTTCGAGGGCGATCGGCGCGGCGCGGCTGGTGGCGCGGCGGACGATAGTGATAGCGGCTCTGCGCAGGCGTTCTCGCCTCTGAGGTGCGCTGAGCAAGCTGCTGGTGCTGCTGCTGTGCCACGGTGCTTCGGCTGCGGCCGTGGCGCGGTGAGGGAGCGTCTTGCGCGCGCTGTGCGGAGCTGCCAGCTGGATGCTGATGTGGCGCTGATGGCGCGCGGGCTGGGGACGGAGATCGGCGAGAACGGCATCAACCTGAGCGGCGGGCAGAAGGCGCGCGTGAGTCTTGCGCGCGCCGTGTATGCGGACCGCGACGTGTACCTGCTGGACGATCCGCTGTCGGCGCTGGACGTGCACGTTGGGCGGCGCGTGATGGACGAGGTTGTGCTGCGCGCGCTGGCGGGCAAGACGCGCGTGCTAGCGACGCACCAGCTGCAGGTGCTGCCGCACGCGGACCAGGTGGTGGTGATGCGCGAGGGCTGCGCCGTGTTTGCGGGCAGCTACGCTGCGTACGCTGCGTCGGAGTGGAAGGCGTACGTAGAGAGCGAGGAGGCCGCCGCCGCGAGCAAGAAGAGCGGGTGTGGCGGTGGTGATGCTGTGGCGGAGTGCACCGAGGTCAGTTCTGCGTGGTCGTCTGCGGTGAGCGTGGAGTCGTGTGGGGGCACGCGTGAGGAGTGTGACTTCGTTCGGTGTGGCCGTGCCGATGGCCGTGTCAGGAAAGGCGACGGCGAATGGGGGGAGAACGATGGCAGGACTTTGTCGAGAATGCACTGGCAGGGCTCACGGGCCAGCGAGAGCTCAGAGGCGGAAGGCTGCAACGACAGGGACTCTACGGTATGTAAAAGTGTTGGCCTCGCGAGGTCCAAGGCCGCGCCGCGCACGGCGAAGGGCTCATCTGGGCTGGCTACGGATGAGGACGCAGCGGACGGCGGCGACCTGATGACTGCGGAGGAGAAGGAGACAGGGCACACACCGTGGAGTGTGTACCGCGCCTACTTTGAGGCGGGCGGGGGCGTGCCGGTCGCAATTCAAGTTGTGCTGCGCTACTTCTTTAGCGAAGCGCTCTCGACAGGCTCCAGTGTTTGGCTGACGCTGTGGTCAGTGAACTACTTTGGTTCTCTCTCTACCAACGAACAGCTTGGTGTGTATCTCGGATTCGTCTTTGTGGTTGCTGTCACAGTTTCTGCCAACGACCTGTTTATTTTTCAGTTCGCTCGCCGCGCTGCCTGCCGCTTGCACGCCATACTCCTGTACAAAGTGAGCTCAGCCACGCTGGCGTTTTTTGACCGCACACCGCTGGGTCGCATTGTCAACCGGCTTAGCAGAGACGTGCACGTCCTTGACGATGAGCTGCCGGCGAACGTGATTCCTTTCTTGGGCATTACGGGATACGTCATGACGTCTTTAGCAGTGACGCTATACACGTCACCGCTTAGTGTGGTCGTGGTGCTGCTAGCGGCTTACGCTTTTGTGCGTCTGCTGAAGTTCTACGCGACAGTGGTGCGTGAGGTGCGGCGGCGCAGCAGTGTGGGGCAGTCTCCGCTGCTCTCGCTCCTGGAGGAGGTGCTGCACGGACGTGCGACGATCGCGGCATACGACAAGTCGCACGTGCTGTTCGCGGAGGCGCTGCTGCGGCTGGACCTTGTGTACAGCTGCACGTACGTGGAGAAGGTTGTGACGTTGTGGCTCGCTATCCGAATCGAGTCCATTGCGGCATTGGCCATTATTGCTGTGGGGCTGATCGGCGTTGTGGAGAAGCTGGTAGAGGCGTCGCCGGTGATGCCGGAGGCGCGTGTGGGCCTGATCTCGCTGAGTCTCACCATGTGCCTCGATCTCAGCTGGTCGCTATCTGCACTCCTAGACCTCGCTGCCGTTGTCGAGGCCAGCATGAACAGTGTGCAGCGCGTTTGCCACTACATTGACCGCGTACCGCAGGAAGCGGTGCTCCTGAAGCCGCGGGACGCGTATGTGGCGCGCGCTTTGGCAGCGCGTGGCGGCAGCGGCAGAGGAGGAGGCGGGAGCTCCAGAAGTGCGAGCGACATCGTTGTGGTTGCCGGCGGTGGTGACGACGAGGCCGCGCCTGCGCGGGATTGTGTTGCAGCAAGGAGCGGCGCCGGCGGTGCGTTTGGCGCGCTGAGGCTGGAGCACGTGGACCTGCGGTACCGGCCTGGGCTGCCGCTGGTGCTGCGCGATGTGTGCTTCGCGATCGCCCCTGGGCAGAAGGTGGGTGTTGTGGGGCGGACGGGGAGCGGGAAATCGACGCTGATGCTGGCCTTCCTGCGGCTGGTGGAGGTAAGCGGCGGCCGCATGCTTGTCTGTGGGCGCGACGCGCGGACGTACACGCTTCCCGCACTGCGGCGGCTGTTTTCCATGATCCCGCAGGATCCCGTGCTGTTCGATGGCACGATCCGCAGCAACGTGGATCCGTTCAGCGACGCGACAGACGAGGAGGTGCGTGCCGCGCTGGTGTCTGTGGGGTTTGTGGGGGTAGGCGGCAGCTCAGCTACCTTTCCGACAGCTGCTGGACTGCCGAGCGCTGCATCTGCCAGCATATCTGCACTGGACACTGTGGTGCAGGGGGGCGGGTCGAACTTCAGCGTTGGGCAGCGCCAGCTGCTGTGCCTAGCGCGCGCGCTGCTGAAGAAGGGGAGTGCATTTATCCTGATGGACGAGGCGACAGCGAACGTGGACGCACAACTGGACCAGACGGTGCAGCGTATTGTGGCGGAGCAGTTTGGCGCGTACACGGTGGTGACGATCGCGCACCGTCTGTACACGGTGGCGGCGTACGACGTTGTGCTGGTGATGGCGCGCGGGCGTGTGGTGGAGATGGGGCAGCCGCGGGCGCTGCTGGAGCGTCGCGACTCCGTGTTCTACGGCATGGTGGCGCAGAGTGCAGCGGTGGCTGGTTCCCGTGAGGGCTTGCCGCGGGAGGATGCCGAGGGTGCGGCCAGTGGTGCGCGTTCGCGTGGCGTCAGTGACGGGGGCGCTGAGCTGAGCGCGGCAGGGCGCGAACACCGCGTGGAGGCCGCGGTCGCGTCGCTCCTGCGTCAGTGCAAGTGACTGCGCATTTCTGCAAGTCTTCATTTCAGCGAGGCAAACCTCGCGGCCGGTAGTGTGTCGCCTTTTTCCCCCGGTTGTTTTGATTGTATGCAATACCGTGTTGCGCGATTGCCTCTTGGCGGAGGGGTGGAGAAGCTTGAAGGGAGGGAGACGGTGTGGCGCGCGAGGATTCACTAGCGATCCGATCCGCTGAAGTGGTTGCCATGCTGCTTTTTTTTGCCCGTGTCGAGAGGTGCTGTGAGACGGGGGTGACATTGCGGCAAACATCTCCACCGATTCCACGTTGTTTCACTCGCTGAGTGCGATGGCTGGCATGAAAGGCTTGTCGTTGATGACGTCATGTGAGATGAGCAAGGGTTCCGCTGATTCTCTTCGTTTTGCTCAAGCAGGCTTGTTTCCCGTGCATGCTGGTGACTTCCCATGCCGGTGCCAGGTTTTACATCTGGTGTGTGCAACACGTGTGCGTGCATTTCTTCAGCTTGAATTTTTCGCATGCCTCTTCGTCTCCTCCTTCGTTCCGCTCGTCTCCGAAATACTGTCGCGCCACATCTTCTCTTCCTCCCACTTCTCTTGCCCACGCCTTGTACTCACCGGAGCCGTCCCCGTGATCGCCCGCCACAACTTGCTCCGCTAGTGCCCTCGTCTTGTCAACCAGCTATAGCGTAGAATGCACAGGCACGATTGTTTTCGTCTTTTGTGACCTCTGCGCGCCAGTGCTACGCTACTTTTTCAACATCGTGTTGCCAATCCAGTTACGTGCGCCTGGCTCATTCACACCCATAGTCTCGCGATCCGTTTCTCCCAGCCTCCCTCTCAAGCCGTGCTGAGAAGCCGGAGCTGTCACGCCTCAGCTTATCCCAGTGCGCGCTGCATCGACCTCACGCGACCAGCGCTCTGTCAGGAACGCAGCGAGGTGCGATTTCTGCACGGATCCTCTGCCTTTACGTGTTGCCGAGCTCTTTGGCTGGCTTCTAGGGATAAACTCATGGGCATCTCACCCAGTCGCGAGGCGCAGGATCAGTACCTCGATGAGCTCTGCTATCGGAAGAAGAAGGCATGGCGGGTCGACCGTCGTCGAAAGGAGGTGTCACTGCTGCCGCTGACGAAGAAGTTCATGCACTTCATACAGCCCGACTCGGCCACGTCTCTCGACTCTCGAACGCCATCCAATTCGGGCAGCCGCAACTTCAACACGGATACAAGCAGCTCCCACACGTCACGCAGCTCACGGCGCGACTACTGCCCTGCGCAGTTATGCCTCGACGCAGCTCCGGCCTCGTTGCCGTTTGTGCAGCAGCTGTACAATGCCTACCGAGAACCAGGTACACAGTTTTACTGCCGGAAGGAATCGTGGGGGACACTGAACGCGCTGCCACGCGACCTATACTACCCTACAGTGGAGTCGTTCTACGCGGCTACAGTCAGCTGCTACGAGGGGGACATGTACGAGACCAACGAGGATATGCAGCGGGCGTACGATCAGCAGAAGCTTGCATGCCAGCTCCGAGCCTTCGGCTCGATGCACAAGGGCGCAGCGCCGGCACGGCGGCCGAAAAAGTCTACACAGGGTCCGCAAATTCGACCGACGCCGTGCGCCATCTGCTTCGAGTACCCTACCAGCTCCATAGCCCCACCCCCGAGAGAGGGAGCTGACGCGTTTTCGGCCGCGAACGCCAACCGCTGCGGCGCCCCGCACGGAAGTGTGGTGTTTGCGCCGCACTGTTCCTTCATGGTGATTGGGTTTGTCGGACTGGTGCCGGTGAGACGGCAGAAGACGAAGGCCTCTGCAGAGTCCTTCCTCCGGCCACCGGCCGAGATCGCCGGGGATGAGGGAGAAGGCGAGTGCACTGGCACGCGAGATGAGCCCGCCGAGTACGAGCTGGTTGCTTTTATCTCGAAATCGGCTGGCGAGCAGCATCTCGGTCGTGCTTTGTTCCAAGCAGCATTTCTTTACGTGGATCAGTGTCGCCGTGCGGGACTTCCGGGCAACCCGCCCCTGCCGAGCACGCGCTTCTCGTGCTTCTTGATGGACGTGCCTTCCTTGTGCTTCCTGCGCGAGGTGCGTCTGCGGTGCGCGGAACTGCAGTGGACGCGGCGGCTGGCGCGAGCGCTGCGGCGAATACGCATTGCGGCGCATCATTTAGCGATTGAGATGAACAACGTCGTTGCATCGGAACTGTGCGCCTTTATGGCGGAGTGCTTCCTGAAGCTCAACTTTCACCCTTCGCCGACGCCGCCGGTGTTTCTGTTTGCCGGCTTTGTCGGTGATGCCGGATCTGCCGTGGCGGTTGACGCGAACGCGGCTTTCCCTTCCGGAGCCATCCACGCTGCCCCGCTGCCACGCTCTGCAGGTGCGGAAGTGCAGGCGCTGCTGCAGAGCACGGCGGACAGCGAGGGGCTCCCTGGCCACGGTGGCGGGAGTGCATTGGGCAGCGGGTCTTGCGGTGGTGCCAAGGGGAGCTCCAACGGCGGAACGTTTGGTTCGGCAGGGCCCGGCGCTGCAACGGTGAAGCTGGCCTGCGTCGTGGGAACGAATCAGCTGACGGTCGGAAAGGTGGTGTATCCCCACGCGACGGTGCTCGAACGGGCTGTGGAGGTCAGCACGGGTGCCTTTGTGGACGCGGACTGGGCTGTGGCACAGGACTTGTCGGGGCAGGAGATGCTTGCGACGGATTTTTACGACCCGGACCCTGAGGACGCGCGGGACTACAGCGTTTGCGTTCGACCGCTCGCAGAGCCAGGTCCGCGGCTGACGGCGGTGGCCTCGGACGTCATCTTGTCATGGTCGAAGAACTTGTATGTCCAAGCCCGTGTGGCGGATACCTCAAACAGTCACTGGGTGAACTCGTACCCACTGGACTACTACACGGCGGCGAGGCTCAAGGTGACGCCACCTCCCCAGACTGAGGAGCCAGCTGCAAGACCGTCGAGTCCGTCGCCGCTCTCCCCCGTAGCACCCGCAGCGCCATCCAGGACGCAGGGCGGCAGTGACGGCAGGGCGCGCACCTCTCCACTCACGGCGTCAAACGTCAAAGCCCTCTCGCGCGCCTCGCCTTGGGGCAGCAATGGAGGGCACGTTGCCAACGGTAAGGATGCCGCTGACGCCGGCGCCAACCCGTCCGCGTCCCCCGAGGCCGCTACCCGCGCATTCTATCTCTGGGAGTTCGAGCATCAGGGCCGCTTCTACACGATTGGACTTGTGCCCAACTTTGCTCGAGCTGTTCAGCGAAGGCAAGGCAACGCGGCGGATCGCGACGCCTCGAACCTCCGCCACAAGAGCTCGAACCGGGAGCGGAACGCGCCCACAGCCGCCTGGGCTTCCGCTGGTGGCGATGTGATCACGAGTGCAGTGGACCCGATGTCTGAGACGGATGTAAGCTCTGCCGTGTCGCAGCACAATGAGAATAGTCGTTCCTACAGCGATCGCAGCTCCCGGAGCGGCGAGACGTACCACACCGCGGCCTCTTCACACTCGACGATAAGTAACCTTCATCTTGCCAGTGGCCGGCGCACCGGCCGGCAGCGTCGCATGCTCCTCTCTCTAGGGACAGGCGAGGCCTACGAGAACAGTATCCCCGTTTCAAGTGCCATCCCTCCGGTGAGTGGAAGTTGCCATTCACGCGCCATGCCCGATACTGGAAGCTCCATTCGGAATGCGGCACACGTTTCCATTCACGGTGGCGGCGGCGGCGGCGCAGGCATGGCTAGCAAAACCTTCGATGCCAGCGATGGAGCGGCCGCTGCTCTGCCTATGAGCAGCGGCGGCAACGGCACGCTGGACTACGTCGGCAGCACTCACGAGAGCAGCGGCGCATTTGGGAGTCACCCGGCCTCTGGCGATGGTGTACCTCCCCCAGGTGAGCTGCAGCACTTGAAGAGGTACGTGAACACGCCATATGAGCACTCACGCCAGCAGTTTCAGCCTGCACAGGCGCTGCAGCGCCGCCTGTCTGACGGTGTTTCTCGCGGCCTTCCGCCGAAGAGTGTTGTGCGCTTGTTCCCTCAATTGCAGACTGGACTCGACCCGGACGACAACGGCATTGCTGGAGGCAGCATCCCCTCCCTTCACGGATTTGGCCCAGGCGGCTACTCGGACGGGCTTGTTGACTACGTTGGCTACGAGGGATCGGGAGAGACCGGCATCTCCCCTCCTGAGTCCGCGATAAAGGCAACGGCGCCGACAGCTGGTGGGAGGACGCTGCAGCTGCCACCAATGCAGGAGCAGCAGCAGCCTGCTGGGGAACGGAAGGGCGACGGCCGCGGCGTTCTCGGGCCCTCTCGCGCCCTGGCCGGCAGCGGAAAGGCGGGCACTCAGGCCGCGCTGGTGACCAGCAATCCGGGTGAGTTTCCAATGATGCCGCAGCCCCCGGTGCTGAGAGTGGCTGCGCATCTGCAAGAGGCGAAAGACGCGGATGGCAAGACAAAACTGCGATGGGACTGGCGAAGCCTGCATGAACGGTAGAGCGCCGTCGCGAGCACGCCAGTACTGAAGGAGTAGTGCAAGTCGCGAAGGGCAACAGAGAAGCATCCGGACGAGAGCGTGTCGATATGGGCACACGTGGTCTCAGGCTTACAAAGGAGCGTTCCATGTGGCTCCGTGAATACAGCTATACGCGAGTGCGCCGGGGGGGGGATACCGTGTGCGTGCTGTTCTGTGTTCCAAGCTCCTGCGCGCCTGCGTCTCCTCTGTTCCTGTCTCTGCCGTTGCTGTCAGTGGGCGAAAAGTTACCTCTGCGTTTTCCCGCTCATCCGTTGCCGCATTGCGTTGAAGTCCCCCAAAAAATGTATGCGTGCGGCTCCGTCGTTTGGGCGTCTATTTTTTCCTGTTTTGCTTCGGCGTGTCTATCGGCGTGTTGCTTCTTCGTGTGTTTTTATCCTTCTCTGTTTTTCGTGTGTGTGTGTGTGTGCGTGTACGGTTGCAGGCACATCGGCTCTGACGAGCGCACATCCGGGAGCGGGTTTCCGTCAGTGTGATTCCCCCCTTTTTTTTGTCGCTCTCTCCTCCTCCGTGAGAATTGTGCAGCCTCTCTCGCCTCTGTTAGTTGGCGTGCACGCGTCTCTGGATGGGGGCGGGGAGGGCTCGCGTCTTTTGGCTTTCGCACCGGCGGGTGATGTCCCTCTTTCTCTCTCTCTCTCCGTGCGCGCGTACGCGCCCTCTCTTCTTTCGCTTCTTCTCCCTTTGCCCATGAGAGCACCTACACACACACCTACACACACACACAAACCGATGCATACATCTCTCTCTCTCTCTCTCTTTCTCTCTTTCGCTCGCATGCTCTGTGCTCACCCTGCCCCCGCCCTTCGCCGTCAGCCCGCCCCCCCGTCTTCCTTTGCATGCCTTTTTATTTGTTTGGAGGGCACGCTCAGCTTTCTCTTTTCCCTCCCTCGCCTCCGTCGGTCGGTCGGTCGGTCGGTCTGATGTTGTCGTTGTTGTTGGCATTTTGTCTGCCTGTAAAGTGAACTCGTTTTTCGATATCATCTCACGCTTTTCGTCTTTTGATGTGCACGCCGGCTGCTCTCTGTCTGTCTGCCTGTCTTGTCCCCTCATCCTCCACCATCCGGCTGCGGCCATATGGTGGCGAGTCGCTTGACACGCTGTCTGGCGCTGCACCCCTGTGTCAAGGCAAGGCGTGCGTGCTAAGCAGCCTAAAGCACCTCAGTGCACTTGCAGTGTCCGATGTGATTACTTTTTCTCTCTCCATATTCCAGAAGGTTAGGGTTGTAGGGGTGCTTCAAAGATCGGGTTATTTATCTATCTATATATATATATATATATATATTGTTTTAGCTGTTCTCGTGCTGCGAACTGGCGGAATGCATGGAACACGAGAGCCACAAAGTATGCGATTACCGCGATAAAGGCTCTCAGACATACATGTGCGCACAGGATATATATATATATATATATACATATATATGCATATATGCAGGCATACTGCCTCGAACGGAGGGGCACACCGAGCAGCTTATTTTCTCTACCGCTGTGGCATCGATCTGCGCCTTTCGCGTGTTTTTTTTGTTTCTGTTATTGGTACCTTTTTCGTCTCAATGCTGTCAGTGTGTCTTGCCCAGGCTCCACTTCCGCTGACGCGTGAACTGCACCGTTCCCAACGTCGATGTTCGCTCTCGACCCTTCACCTCCGTTGTGTTCTCTCTTTGGTTGTGAGCCGGCTACCTCTCGCCTGCTCATCTGTTTTCTGTCCGTCTCCCTACCGTCGTCGTCGCTCCCTTCCCATCTCTCTGCGTGCCGGTCGTCGCGGTATGGAGCTCTTTTTAGCCGAGAAGTGCATCTGCACGTGGGCGAGTGCGTCTGGGAAAATCATCCTCTGCGCTTATTGTTTTCTTCGCATCGTTCTAGCTATCTCATAGCGGGGGACGCCTCAGCGCGTGCTACCTCAGGGTCCGGCGCCGACTCAGTGTGAGGAAGCCGAGCGTCCCCTGTACCCTGCGAATGCCGAGCCACCTCTGGTGGTGGCGGGGCCGAGTGCCTACGGCGTGGGGAGGTGATGGCGACGTACGGCTGCGCATGCCAGCGCTCGGGTCGTGGATGGCGCTGCGCCGGGCCGACGTGGCAGCGTGAGCACGCTTGCACCAGGCACATGAGGGGCAACGCGCCAACGCGACTGGGATGTACCCCACCCGGCGCTCACACTGCGCACGGGCGGGGAGCCTGAGCCGCGCCGAGGGACGCGCCGCGTGGGGGCCGGCACGGTGGGGGCTGCTGCCAGGCGGGCGGGTAGAGCATGAGGCAGGAGCGGCGCCGCGATCTCTGAGTCGGCAGGCTGCTGCTGCAACGTGTCTACGGCTGCGTTGCACCAGGCGACTGTGCCTGTGGCAGGGCGGGTGGAGCGGGGCTTGATTCACGCGGTGTGGCCGGTCGGTCACGCTGCTGAAAGGAACGAACTTCGTCGTTGCCGGCGCTTTCGAGTGAAGCCGCTTAATTTGGGAAACGACGACTTGACTTGGCTACAGCGGGGGGGGCAGTTGCAAAACACAGACTTCACGACAGCTATCATGTAACTGGATGGACACGGGCACATCGTGTCAGTGAAAAGATGCGCCGCTTGTAGGGTGTGTCGGTGCGAATTCGCGTGGATGCGATTTTTTGTTTTCTTTCGTTCTTTTTGTGTTTACTCTCATTCTTCTGCTTGCAGCTTTTCTTTTTTTTTGGTGACTTGACGTCGCGGCTCACGGCACCGCGCATGTGATGACTCAGGTAGTGCCAGTGTACATGATGCAGTGGGAGTCGGCGTGGTGAGTTCCGCGTTTGGGTTTCAGGTGCCTTGCTTCGCCGCTCTAGTTATCTCGTTGGGCCCGCTCGAGATGAAGTGGGGTCCGCACGCAATGATATATATATATATATGTGTGTGTGTGTTTTCGTTTCCGCCTCACTGATGTTGATTCATCGGGTTGACCATTCTGTAGTGGTTTCGCGTTTTGGTTCTGTCTCGCTGGTCGAGCAGCAAGAGGAAAGCGCATGAAGGCATAGCAGTCGTTACTGCGTGTTAAGAGGCGCTGTGGCTACTTTGGCGGGCGCCGATGGCAGGGAGAGCCTTTCAGCTCATCCTTAGTCTCTATCCAAGCACGCACCCCGTGGAACTCGTGCTCGCTAGGACCCTTAATGGGGATGATGGGTGACCTCGGAGGCTCGTAGGGGTGGTGGTTCTCTTTCTTCAACACCGTTGAGTCGGGCTGTGAAAGAGGTGTGCTGAGCGAGGGGTGAACGCACACTTGCGGCAGGCCAGCTTCAGAGGATGGACGCGGCGGCCACATAGAACTTTTTTTCCGGCTCGTTCATGGTGTCTGTTTTGGGCTGTCACTTCTCTTACCGTTTGCGAACCTGCGCATGCGTACACTGCGTTTTCTGTGACGCGCGCGCATGCGCCAGGCGGCGTCTTGGCAGCCATCTGTCTTCCGCATTTTCGCAGGCATGTTTCTTCATGCAAGACTTGCGTGGGTTGTTCGTTTTCTATATGAATTTCCCGCCGAACGAAAAACGAAAGAATACACAACGAATGCCTGCGCTGCTCGTGTGGTGAACTGCTTCTCCCTCCCCACCGATACCGCGGCTCGTATGGCCTTCTCTGGAGATGGCGAATGAGCGTGCGCACGTGATGCGGCTTACTGCGGTGTTGCCAGAGGAAGACGTTCCCCGTCATCGTGGTGGAGGCTGTTTTCCCGCAGCAACCCCCTCCCCCAACGAAAACAAACAGCGAAAACAACAACAACACGTGGATGGATTTCCGCTTTTTGCGCGTCAGGAATGACGTCTCCCAGACCGACACACACGCTTGCCTCACCTCTTTCTCTCCTCTGTAAAATCGAAATGCATCACCTCTACGATGCATGCACCGCATCTCACGCCAAGCGGACACGCCCCTCTCCCCCTCTCCCCCTCTCCCCACCTCCCAGACGTGAGAGCGAGTTCACTCGCCGACCGAAGTGCACATCAGCGTTCACTACTCGATCACGAGAGGCTGCTGCGGCGTGTGCGCACTCATTCGCTCTTCGCTTTTTTTTTTGTGATATTGTCTCCCTTGATTTCATTCTATCCGAGTTGCACGTTGCCATCGCCGCATACACGCACACATACTCTCCCTCCCTCTCCCTCCCTCTCCCTCCCCCAAGGAGGCGAAAAAGAAGAGAACAACTAAACGCAAAACCGACAGGCTGCGCGTGCTCTGTTTTCCGCCCACTTGTGTCTCGCGTGTCGTATACGAGAAGGTACTGTGTTGTCAAGCGCATCAGCCTTCCCGCCCACCACCCCCGTTGCCATCACTCGCGGACTAGAGAGGATCTGCGTTGTTCTCGTCTGTAAAGCATTTTCTTCGCAGGTTTATTTTTGCCCTCTTAACTCACTGTAAGAGGTGCGTAACTGCGACCCGACAAGGACGCACAAAGAACGAGAGAGAGAGCAAGAGAGCAAGAGAGCAAGAGAGCACGCCTGCTAGTACGTCGATATCCGTGCATCAAGGGAGCAAGCAGCAGCAACATTAAAAGAGCGCACCCAACGCCGTTCCAGTCCTACATCTTGTAGAGACGTGACAACAGGCAGACACCGCTAAAGGCGACAGACACGGTGCTCTTGGCCCCCCCCCCCTCCTCCCCCTCCCCTCTCGTTCTTTCTCCCCCGTCATCAACTCTCGCCTCTTTCACCCTTCTCTTTCGCTNACCCCCTGCTGCCCGCGCGACCGACGCCACCGCCTCGGCCCTGGAGCAGGACCGTGGACGTGGACGGCGTGGATGGAGGCGCGCGGTCCAGCCGAGTCGGTGCTGCGCCGGTGGCGCAGCGGGTATGCGCGGAAGAGGGACAGGGAGAGACAGGAGGAGCCCGTGAGACGCACGGCCCGCCTCGACGGCATGACGGCTCGCGCTAGAGGGACCCGGATGCAGCCGTGGTGCGACAGGGGTAGGAGAGGTGTGGCTGTGCGCGTATGTCTGCTGGCGCGCTCGTGGTGAAATGGGCACGTTGGAAGTGTAAAAGGTCCTTAGCGTGTGCTGCGTGCCGTGCTGTATTGATAGGCGGGCTTATTCTCTCTTTGTTTTCCTCCACAGCTCGGGCTTGAGGTGTCTTTCCTCGTCTGTGGACGGCTTCTTCGGATGCCCACACGCTTGTGTGAGAGTGTGCGTGGAGTAGGGTGGGGTGGGGGGACGGCGCATCTCTGTTCCTCTGGTAGGGCGTGTGCGCTGTATTATGCCGACTGCAGAAAGGACGACGGGTGCACAGCGATGTTACACGGTAGCGGGGAATCATCTCAATTCGTTGTTGAGGGTCTGTGCTCGTATCTTTTCTCTGCTGGTAGCCCTCTGTGTGAGTTCCATCTGGTGGCTTCTCTCTTCTGTTTCACTTGTGCATACATGCGTGTGTGTGGTGTCTCTCCGCTCTCTGTGTGCGGTCCCCGTGCCGGTCGGACCGAAGAGTGCGTGAGCCTCTCATCACGCGCTCTCAGGCGCGCGCATTGGACGGGCGTGCGCGTGTTCAGCTCCTTGTGTTCGTTGTCATGTGTGTGTTCGCTCTTGCTCACCTTGTTCTTCGTTTTGTTGTTGTTTCTCCGTTTGGCCCTCTCCCTTGCTGTCAGGTGCACAAATTCTCGGACTTCTCTCTCAGTGGACCACGGCGACGGGCACCATGACTCAGGCGTCTCATCGTATAGCGTTGTTGCGCTGATACGCGTGCAGCTGCCAGCGCCCCCGTTTTTTTTCTGTTCTCTCTCTCTCCTTCATTGCGTCATTTCTGGCGGACTTCTCGTGCTCTCCTTGTTGTTGTTGTTCGTCGCACTGTATCGGTACGCTGGCGCAGACTGCACGTGCAAGCGTACGCCTCTTCCCCTCCCTATCCATGGCGCGGATGTATGGCTCTTGCGCGTCGTCTTCAATGATCTGTAGTGATTATTTCTACTTCGCTGTCTTTCATTTCCGCGTGTCTTGCCGGCGGGCCACATGTGCACAGAACCGTTGAGCAACGAAAGAAAAAAAAATTGCGCATGCCCATCTCGGCTTCTTCGCCGCAGAACACGTTCTCCTGTGTCTTTCCCATTCTTCTCTCTCTCTCTCTCTCACGCGTGCGCGCGCTTCTGCAGTCGGGTGCGCCTTTCTCCGGATGCTCGCGAGTGTTGTAAATCGGCTTTCTGCCGCCCTCTCTCTCTCTCTATGCTGCGTGTAGCGGCGTTCCGGCGCGAGGGAGCACGCGCACGTGGGCGTGTCGCTGCATCGTGTGCCGCCGGTGTCCTTTCATGTTGTTTGGTATTCTCATTTTTTTTTGTTGTTGTTGCTGTTGCTGTTGTTGTTGTTCCGTTCGTCCCTTTCTCTCTTCTCTCCCGCCCATCGTCTCTTCGTTCCTCCCCGTCTTGTCCATCTGCAGGGGAGATGGCAGCCGGCTTGCTCGCTCTATCGTTTTTTTTTTCCATAGTTTATTGTCCTTGTCACTGTCCATGTGCTGTCGCACGCTGCCGTCTTGTGGAATGCTTACATCTTCGTCTCGGACGAAGCACTCCTTCTCTGGCGCCATGCGGTGGGCTGGACGACACCTGTGTGTGTCCGGCAGCGCCCGCACCTCTGCCCCCCTTCTTCCTGTTCTGCTGCTGCTGCTGCTGCTGCTGCTGCTGCCCGTGTTGTGGTTCCTGACGACGGTCTTCTTTTTGGTCACCTGGATGGAGGCACACATGGATCAGAAAACACCGTGGGTAGCAGCGCACGCAGCGCGAATGAGCGCAAGACAGAGGGGTGTATGGGCTCAGGGCGGAGGGGAGCGCATCCTTGTGTGTCGACGTGTCACTGGTGTTGAGGATGGATTCACAAAGAAGTCGGAAGCGGAAAGCCATCGTTGACTCTTTCAAGCTTGCATTTTTTGTTTATTGTATGTTTACCGTTGAACGACTTTCCGAGTAATATAGTTGCTGTTGCCACCCCGACGCTATTTGAGAAGGCTGCGTCTGCCTTTGCAGGAGTTATTCGTGCCTGCTGGAACGCCATATTGAGAACGGTGTCTACCGTGATGTGATGCGTCAGTGAACGGGCGCGCACGTGCAGCAGGTGCCCCTCTGCAGGATATTTTTCTTTGCGGCATGCATTGGCGACTGTGCTTGAAGCCTTCGTGAATGAGCTTCTGGGCACGTGCCTGGTTCGCGTAGGCCCGCAAATTTCAGATAGAAGAGCCGCATAGCCGCGAAAGATGTGTAGCGCCGGAGCAGTTTCTCAAACCCGGCTTCTCTGTTTGCTCAAGTGACACAGGACGGAGCCCTCCCTTCCCCAAAGAGCAAGCAAAAAAAAACAAACAAGCCCGCCCAACACTCTTCCTCGACGGCATGCGTGGACATGATGGAGCGGGGCGCTGATCAGCAGGCACTCTTCTCAGAGGTGGCCCGCAACGGCACGGCTCTCAGCTCTTTGACAGCGTTGCCTCCCTCCTACAAACTCACTTGACGCGTATTGTGCGACTGAGAGTTCCTCACGGCATCCTATGTGGGTATGCCTCCGCGGTGTCGGGCCTCTGTACCCCTCGTCTCTGCCACCCTCTGTTTCTCCCGCTCTCTTCTCTCGAGTGTCTCGCCTTCCTGCATTCGGGCTCGTACGTTGCACCGCCTTGCCGTTATGCTGCGAACGCCACGCTTGCGCGTGCGTGCGTGCGCCCTCCCCCCTCCTCCTCCCCCCTTCGACACTTCACCCGCACGCACGCACGCACGCACCTCCTCGACTGCATAGCACCTAAAACGCTCTTTTTCCTCCTTGTTTTCTCGTCAGGTTGTCATCGATCTGTGACAGGGTACCGACTCCCGGAGCACACGCACTACACCCGTGTATCTGTATGTTCTTTTCGCTGTTTTTCTATCTTTTTCTTTACTTGGTTTTCTCTTCGTGTTCTTACGCCATTGCCACTCGGTTGGCTTCACGATAGGAAGGAAATCTTACGGTGGCACACGCGCAGGCACAGGCCTCGGGATCGCCTTCAACCGGCCACAGCGACATCGAAAGCCCCCGTGCCCCGCCGCCAACCTACCAAGCAACCAAACAACCACCTCAACAGGGAGCGGCAGGAGAGAAACACAACAGGCACATTTTTCTTCATTTGCCGCTTCCGCGCTGAGCTCTCTTCTGTTATCGCCGTGCCATTCGGCTGAGCTGCTGCAACGGCGCGGACCGCGTCTACGAGTCTCACTTTCGGCATCGCGTTGTTGCTCAGTGGACACCCCCCGCATGATCGTCTCCTCAGAACGTCGCCTTTCCTGGGTTTTCTTGTTCTTCCTCTGATCGGTTTAAGCGTCTGTGCTCTCTCTTGTTTTCTTGCTCGCATTTTTTTTTTGCGTGTGCACGTGTGTGTGTGTGTTTGTGCTCCATCGGCATTGACGTGAACGGACGAACGGTGCCGTTCAGTGCTGTAATACCTTTTCGTTTCGTTGTGCCGCGCTCACCGGAGGGCACACTGTGGTCCTCCACAATCACCCACAGAGATAAAACGTCGCTTGCTCTCTCCGCCCTTCTGCACGCGTGGTGCAACTCTACAGTAAAGAGAGAAGACACGCCTACGTCAGATAGCGAGGGACGACCTGGAGAAGGAAAACAACAGCAGAGCTGATAAAACCACGGAGGCACCCGCTTAACCGTCTATAAAACACCGTATCCGACCTAACGGAGAAGTACACGTCTACATACAGACAGACACACGTCGTGACTGATTCGCTTCTTATTTTCTGTCGTTTTCTCCATCTTGTTTTCTGTTTAGCTCTCATCAAGTCGAAGCAGCGTGCAGTCGCCAACACGTGCATCCCCTTCCCTCCCTCCCTCCCTCCCTCCCTCNATATATAAATATACAGTATTATTTTTTTGAATAGTTTCGCGTTGCCGCTGCTTTCTCCACCACCCAAGACAGAATCGGGGGCGTGTGCAATTTTTTTTTTGTTGCTGGTGGTGCCATCCCGGTGGTAACTGACGGTGTGTGGGAGCGGGGCGCTCTTCGTATTTTTTTTTCAGTTTGTTTTGCCTTTGCTTGTGTGTTGGTCGATTGCCAACGTGTCGAGCAGTAACTGGAAAACCACAGAGGGAGGTCTCAGCGAACAAGAAAAAAAAGCAGAACATTTGCCGTCCGTGTTTCCTTTTTGAGTGTCTTCATTGTGTGTGCGTTGTGCGTCCCCGCGCCGGCGTGCTCGAAGCTCTTCTGACTGACGTGTGCCGACAGAAGCGAGATCGATTGTAGTGCTCGCTTTCTTTGTGTTTGGCTTGCGTTTTCCTGCTCATCACGCTGTGCTGCTCTCTGGGTATTTTTGTCTTGGCTGCTGGGAACCTCGTCTGCTGCATTTTTCGTTGAATTTTTTTTTCTGTGTGCGTGTGTGTGTGTGCGTGCGGTGTGTGTGCGTGTGTGTGTGTGTTGTTGTCGTCGTGGGTGCATCGTCCTTTTCTACGCCATTTTTGCGGCCGTTTTTTTTTTGATTGTCTTCTCTGAAATCGCGAAGGATCGAGCTGCTGCTTCCTTGGTGTCTCGCGGTTGCGGAGGACGGCGGGAGGGAGAGGGGAGCCTTGCGACGCACGCGGCGCGCAGCAGGAATAGGAGCGCGTTTGGCCCCCTTGCTTTGAGTGCAAGCTTCTCTTTCCCCATCCTGTTGCGCGTTTTGTCCATACCGTCAACTCGCTTAGTAAGCCTCCACACGGACAAGCCTTCAGCGGCAATCATGGGCCTCGTGCCCTCCCGCGAGTCTCTCTACGAGACTCCGGCAGCCACCTCGCAGCCGCGCGCACTGCCCTTCATCAGCCGCGCAGCGGAAAACTACATGTACAAGACGAACCGCACGGGACGTGTATTTGGCTCTGGCATGGCGTTGGGCTCTGCCGGAGACGCGCCGAGACCAACGGCGCTGCTGAATGGTGTGCCAACCGCCGAACTTGCAGCCAAGATTATGGAGGCTGACCCGAACGCCGTATTTATCGAGGACCCGGCAGAGGCGACCGCGGCGGTGGCTGCGAGCCGAGGAAGCCGTCGAGGCTCTGCCAAAAGCACTGAAGCGCAGTGCCGAGGCCGCGACGCCGGCACCCTAGCGCTGGAGACCCCCGCAGCAGAGGCGCTCAGGCAGGGCAGGGTGCCGTATGTGTACTACTACGAACACCGCGTGCTCCCTCTCACCACGGAGTTCTTCCCCTCCCCAGATTGTGTGCTCTTTCGCCAGCTGTGGCATGCGCGAAAGCAGCAGAACCCGCGGTATCACTTCCAGCTCGATCACACGTGGTCGCCTGGGGCCCTGACAGACCCGACGGCAGTGTATGAGTCCTTCACCGAGCTGGCGACGCGCAACATGGCTGACATTCAAGCGGCCTGCTTGTCAGCGGGGCAGCCGATAACAAAGGAGAACGTTGCACAGGCGCAGGGGCAGCTGCAGGCGGCCATGCGTGCCTTGAACGGCGGTGACGTCGGTATGGGGCACTGCGCCGCTTCATCTGCAGGATCTCAGCGCACTCGAGTACCATTCGCTACGCGCGAGGAGTTTTACAACCTCGTCGTCCTCACAACAAAGGAATCCGTGATCTACGACACTAATCAGGAGCTGCGCGCCGCCGTCTGCGGCGCGGCAACGTCTGGTGAGGCGATGCGTAAGCGCACCGGTAAAGCCGGTAGGGAGCCTGCGGCAGAGGAAAGCAGTAAGGCGGAAAGAGATTGTCAGCGCTTGCGTCCTGTGCCGTGCGCCGTTGTCCTCGTTCGACGCTGCATGCCTGCGCACGAGTACCGGTACACATACTTCGTCGCGAACAACGAGCGCCATCACAAGGCAAGTTCCGGCGCCGCTGGAGCTTCTAGTCGCCGTCGAGGCCCGGCCAATGCCTGTGGAACAGGCGAAGCGCATCAACTGCAGCAGAGGGAGTCGCACTCGACGTTGGTGTGTGGTGGTAGTGTGCGCGAGGCTGTGGAGGAGCTACAACCAGTCGACCAAACCCCTCAGGGTGAGGTCGACGATGACGAGCTGACGGTGCCATGGGTGCAGGTGAGTGCACCGCAAGCGCCGCTCGGCCTTGCCGAGCTGCGGGTGGTGGGCATGTACGGCTGCTGGACTGTTGAGGAGATTCTGCGACACACCCTTTTTGCCCCGACAGTGCACACCTCCTCTGACCCCGATGGGGCGGCAGGCCCTGTCGCAACGCAGTATTCGCCAGCACGAGAGGCGCATGCGGAGGCAGTGCTGCGTCGCGCCGCACCGCACGGTGTTCCCTCGTCGACGCTGGTGAACACTGCCTTCTTTGAGAAGCAGGTGGGCGACAAGGAGCAGTGTCACACGTACTTCGCCTTGTGCCGCCTCTTTGCTCACGGGATGCGAAGGTGCATCTTGGGCAACACGTCAGACAAGGCGGCGGTGACGAGCACGGGAGGCCACGCTGCGTGCGAACAGGCCTCCGCGGATGACGAGGTGCCCGACGAGCCATCACAGCAGACGGGCGAGGCGTCGACGGAGTGTCAGAGAGCGGACCCGGCTTGGCAAGACTTCATAGGCACCCTCTCTGGAGGTGCGTCGGCGATGTCGGCTTTTGGTGACCTCGCCAACTGCTTTCTTATTCGCTTCTCGAACATTCCGCAGCTGCAGCTGTGCCGGCAAATCCGGCGCATGTTGACGGAGCTGCAAGGCATATATCCGGCTCCGCCATCGCTGGAGGGCTTCCAGGCAGCTCAGCGCCAGCGAAACATGGCGGCCATGTCAAGGAAGATCGGCGCCAGCAGCGGCGCAGGCACCGGGGCTACTCAGGGAGGGGACGAAAGCGCTCATCGTAGCCCTCCGCTGAAATGCCGCAACGGCGATGAGGACACTACTGCGCCGCCGAGACTTCAGGGAGAAAGCGAGTCCTCCCTGATGGACAGCACTGGCGCGCCGCCGTCTGCTGTCGCGAAGACGGATGACAAGCAGCAACACGAAGGCGTCACCATCGCTAAGCGATGTGGAAGGCTTGCAGTCCTGCCGCTGTCGCTCGACCCCGAGGCCATCGCCGAGCGTCCGCATCAGCTGTGTGAGAGGGATCGACTGGAGCGGGACGGATTCTGCTGTTACGCGTCGCACGGCCTGGTCGTGTTCCGGCTCAGCCGGGTGGCAGTCGCCCGCGCGCTGAACCAGCTGAGTTTTGCACCGCTGCACGACTCTGTCGAGGCGCTCTGTGTTACCTTGACGGCTGCCGCACCACCTCCGCTGACTTACCGTGGCGAGCTGCGACCACCAGCGAGGCTGCGAACGCACACGATGGCAGCGGCAGCAGCAGATGTGAGCGGCTCAGGCGAGGAGGTGGAGGACGGAGACGACAAGGTGAGAGGCGGCGCTGTGACAAGCGCTGAGGCGCACTCCCCAGAGGCCCTTGCGAACATGTACAACAATGCGGTGCGGTACTCCTCCTGCGCGACTGGCTTCTCGATGGAGCCGCTGTGGCCGATAAAGCTGGACAGCGCTTCGTGGGCGACACACGCGACGGCGCTCGAGGACACGCCTGATGAGTTGATTGGTGTCCTTCCGCGTAACTCGATCGAGCAACGTCGCGGACGTCTGCTCCCGCTGCGTGGTGTCGTCATGTCAGAGGGAGCGGCGGCAGCAGCCAACGGTGCTTGCAACGGAGGGGCTGTGCATCAAGGTTGCAGTTCCGGCGCATCTGCACCGTCACAGCCCCATCAGCAGCGCCACAGTCAGTCTGCACTGTCTTCGACACCCGCGTGCGCGCTGTTTCAGCTGGATGTGTACACGGTCTCTGCTGAATTGGACGGCATGCCGTTTCGCGAATTGGTGGAGATGATGCACCAGGAGCAGCAGCAGCGTTGGCAGTCGACAGCCTGCGGCGCCTCACCGGAGAGCACGCTGCGCTTGATGATTGAGTCGGTGGACGCTCAAGGCAACGTTGAGCCGGACAGCGTGTTGAACTGGAGCCCGATGGCGGCGCTCGGCTCGCTGCGGTGGAAGCGGGCCCTGGCGGCGGCGGGGTGCGGGTATGCTGGAGCCAGTGGGGATCGCAGCGATGCGGCTGCCGAGGTGGCTGGCATGCGAAGCATGTCGACACTGTCGGCAAACGTGCCGGGATCGCAAGGGGTGGTCTCCATTTTTGTGCGTGAGCCGGAGCGCATATTGCACACCGGCGACAGGATTCGTTTTTCACCACACCGTGGCGGGTCGCCGAACTCTGGCGGGCGCAACTCTCCCATGGCCGCTTCAGGCAGTGGCACCCCCCACACCCGGTCACGCGGCGGAGGCAACGCGAACTCGGGAACCTCACAGCACGGCTACTGGTATGTCGACGACAACTTGACCACGGAGGACATGATCTTGTCGTGGATGCGCCGCGTCGGTGGCCGCGCTCGCGAGACCTGCGGCACAGATACTAAGTGGGTGCGCTTCCCCGAGCACGTGCTGCAGGTCCTGCTGCGCTTCGCGCACACGTGCCGCCAGCAGCCGGGCGGTGGATGGCTCGTCACGGGACACGCGCTACGTCCTCTGCACCCGGCCGACGAGGAGCTGGTGGAGCCGGACCTTCTGCAGAACTACCCGGATATTTTGCGCACGCGCCGCTTCCGACAGTGGCGCTTTTCACACGATGGCTACGTATACTTTCATGGCGTCACTGTGCGCATCCCGGGCTCCTCTCCGCTGCCGTCGCACCCACCACCCGCGGCAGTCATGACCGCCTCAGCGCACCATGCAGCGATCCACAATCGCGGCGAGATGACCTTTGGTATGTGTGGCAGACGCAGTCCAGGCTTGGCTGTCGTGTCGAGCGCCCGTGCCGCTTTCGAGCCTCCGCAGCAGCAGTCGGTGGTGCCGCAGCAGCGTTCTGTGATGCAGTACGGTGCGGAGTCACAGCCGTCGGACGTTATGCCACATGGCGGTAGCGGAGAAGGCGGAGGCGGCCAGTACGGTGCCGGCGCTGCCACTGGCGGTCCCGCATACTATGCAGATCAAGCGATGTATTCTATCATGGGTGGCAGTGGTAGCATGCCTAGAACGCATTATGACCCCTCGATGGCATCTCAGCAGCTGCATCCGGGTCTTTCAGCACTGCCTCGACATCAGCAGTTTTCTCAGCACGTACCCCAGCAGTATTCAACGCAGCAACTTTCCCAGAAAAAGCAGCACGTCGGCGGCGCTTTTCCTCACCACACAATGCAGCAGCAACAGGCGATGCCACAGCTACCGCAGCAGCGGCAGCAGCAGCACAGAGGGCCGAAGGCATATTATGCATGCACTGACCACTCTTCTATGGTGGGTGGCAGTGAACAGGAAGCGACGCCATCCGGCTATTACGGTAATTCCTCGTCCAGCGCGGCCGAAGGGGCGGGCGGGGCGAGGCCTGCGACGCCAAATACAATAAATGGGTTCCACCTCAACGACGCTGATCTTCTGCAGAGCAACGCCGCTGCCACCAGCAGCAACAGCAACCAGCAGCCGGAGTACCAGCCCAGAGGCTACCATAGCCACCACGCTGATGGAGTGAGTTTCAGCGAAGGAACGTCCATCAGTGGTGCAGGGTTCTTCGTCGACTACCCTGACGGCACGTTTTACGAGTCCTCGGACAGAGCACACTCTGCCGCCACAATGGTGGTACCGGCACAGGTGACGAGTAGCTTCTACGGGGGTATCTACAACCCATCTGTAGAGCAGCTTCCCCACACGCCGCAGCAGCAACAACAGCAGCAGCAGCGGTACAGGTCTCAGGCGCATTCGCCATCCAATGTTTGCGAACCAGCCAGCGGTCATGCGAGTGGGTCGCGACGCGTTGACAATACGCTTCTGGCCTACGGACTACCGCCAAACGTGTCTGGCATCGTGCCCCCCGGCGAAGAAGTACCGAATCTGTCGATGGCAGCTGCCGGGTGCGGGCGAGACCAGGAGGAAGCCACACGCTCGTCCTCAGAGCCGTTTATGATGCATGTGGCGAGCGGCGACCAACAGCACCAGCAACACTCCCGGCAACAGCCTCACTCATCGATGCTTCCGCCGCCGTCTGCGCCAGCTCCTCCTCCTCCGCCGCCGCAGCCGATGAATCTCTCCTTACACGGGGAAGGCGACCGGGCGGGCCACGCGGCCGAGCGGCGCACAACAGACGACTATCCACCTCGCCGGAGCCCCACCACAATCCTCGCAGCCGCAGCTGTGACCGCATCGGCAGCAAAGCCAACGTCTCAGACGTTGATCATCCAGACGCTACGCGGTGCTCACCCGGCGGTGGGACATCGCGCACCGCCAGTAGCGTCTTTTGCTCCTGACGTTATCGACCCCTTGCCTCTCAGCTCCAGCGGAGGCAACACGCGTCCGGTGATGACGCCGAAAGACCGCACTGCCGAGGGCGTTGACAGTGGAGCCGATATTGTGAGCGATTGCAGTACGTCTAGCCGGCCGACGCGAGCGCGTGTGGTGCCGGTCTGTAATCCAGATTTGTCATCCACCACGCAGCAGATGCGTGTTGGCGCACCACAAGTGTACCAGCAGCCTCAGCAGCAACAACAACAGCCGCTACAACAAGCTCAGGCACCTCCTCCGCGTTCGCCTCAGCTGGCATCCGGCCCTGGCTCGTTCCGCGACACCATCACCACGGATGTGATTGAGGCGGACAGCATCACCGTGCGCGTCATGCAGCGCAAACCGTCGATGGCTCGCCAGTCATCGTACAACGGGGCTACCGGTGGAGCGGCAGCGTCCGGCTATAGGACCGGCAGTGGTGCCTTCGGAAACTCATCCAACATTGCTGGTGACGGTAGCGCCCCAGACGCCTTCTCGCCCTCGCCGATGGGCTACGGTGCTATGGGCGTGTCACCTTCTGGTGGTCTTGAAAGCATGCGAGACGAAGCGAACTCCATGCACCGCAAGACCGGCGGCGTCTCAGCCAACGACAGCCGAGCTGCACCGGAGCACCGGTCCTATAGGCTGTCTCAAGTGCGTACCTCGACCACAGGGCAGCAAGTGGCTTCTGGACGTGGCGCCGCTGCTGTCTTTGCGGCTCCTCAGCTTCAGCGGCAGAGCAGTATGATGGGTTCGTCATCACCCACGCAGCGGACGAGTCAGCGCATCTCACACAATCCGTACACAACTGCTGGCGCCCTGTGTGCCACACCGCTGGCAACCGCTGCGGGGTTGTCGATTCACTCACAGGGTGGCGCTGGCGGCTGTAAGGCTGGCAGCAGCGGGCCACATGACTCCTTCGCGGACGCACTCGACAACCGCTACGGCAGCGCCAGCGACTTCAACGCCAGCGTTTCTGCCTTTCCACTGAGCCTTGCACACAACGCCAACGGTACGACGCATGGTACGTACTACTCGCGGTGTGCGGGCGACCCGGCAGGGTTCAGGAGCAGCCCTGCAACCTCTCAGCGACCAAGTTTCTACCCGTCGCAACGCGCTGCAGGCGACGTGGACGACTCGTTCCGCGCGGGTCAACAGCAAGAGGGGCGACATGAGTCATACGCGTCATTCTACGAAGGTGCCGAGGGCGCACCGGCGTCGACACACTACTCTGACATTTACCAAAATGCCGCCGCTGATGGCACAACGCAGGGCTTCTTCTTCTCCATGGGCGAGTACGAGGAAACTGGCAACTCCGCAGAGGAGCTGTACGGCGGTAGCCCCGACTATCAAATCTCTCAAGGCCATGGGCGGCCACTGGAAGGGATGATGGATAAGGGCGTCGGGCGTAGGGGCAGTGCCTACGGGGGCGTGCCTCTGCCTACTCGTAACATGCATCACCAACAACAGCAGCAGCACAACGTGGGTGGTGGTAATGCGTGTAATGGTGGCGCGTACGAGGACAGCACTCCAACGAGTGCGCTTCCGTACTCCTCACAGTCTCAGCAGCAGCAAGCCTATAGCCCAACATCGGCAGCTTTTCAACGGCATTAAGTCAAGAGGTGCGGTGAGGGCGTCTTTGTCTTGCACCACACGTATCGCCGTGTCGCGCGCTCACTTTGCGAGCGATGTAAGCCATCGTCAGATGTGCGAGCCGCCAGTCCTCTGTGGGCACGTGGGATGCTCTTTCAGGCGTCTTTTGTTTTCCTTCGGCTGCTTATCTGCTTTTCTTGTGAGTGCAACTGAGCTGTTAGACCGTCGCACTGCTGAGCGTTGCTCGCCGCCGCCGCTGTCCTCCTTGTTCCCTGTCCTCCTGTTCTCTGTTGTTCCCTCTGGTCCTCCTCCCTCCCCCCCTCCTCCCCCCCACTCGCCCGCCATGAGGCCGTCGGTGATGCTCTCCGCGCCTCGTCCTGTGTGCCTTTTCCACACGCATGTGCATCCCTCTTCTCACGTTCTCGGTTTGTTTTATGTTGTTGTCTCTCGCAGACGACAGCTTTTATTTTGTGTGTGTGTGCGTGTGTGTGTGTGCGTGCTCATCTCTGCACGCGCCTTTTAGCTGCTTGCTGGGCGAGAGGGAGGTGGCGGTGCAGCCGTGTCCATGGGTTGCGTGGCCTGCACAAGTTAACGAAGTGTCATGAAAGCATTGGTCCTTTCTGCTTCCCTGTGTGCGTGTTCTCATTCGAAGCTGTGGTGATCATGCCGGCCACCTTCATGTGTGGGCATCAAGGGCCCAGCGCCCCACACCCCGTGGGGCGGAGAGGG
>KE537496.1:9345-23648 GCA_000441995.1 Leishmania turanica
GGGGGGGGGAGGTGAGGTCGCACCAGCACGGGATGTCCTTCCCACGGTTTGACGCATCGAGTCACATACTACCGCGAAGGGCAAGAGAGGGATGGAGAGGGAACAACATAACATGAAAAGAAACCACGCCGCCAGCTTGGGCCACCATGACACGTGCGGTGGTTTGGGACGGAGGCGTGAGCTCCGTCGGCACCTCTGCTGTGATTCAATGCACCAAAAGGAATGCGACCGGTGAGGCCATCGGTGCTGCCTTCTCCCCCTCCTGTCTTTTCTGACATCTGGCCACCCTTGGGCCGTGGAGTGCAACGTCACATCACTCCAGGTCCTGGGCAGCATAGTACTCACGCTGGCGCTGGAGGTGCTCCTGGCGGTGCAGGATGCGACGCAGCAGATCCATGTTCGTCTGGTTGAGCGGGCGGTCCACAATGTTCTTCACATCACGCAGAAGATCCTGTAGTTCCACCTCGGAGATCTGCGCAAGCAGCCGGCGGCGTTCTGCGTCGTGGTGGATCTTCTTGTACCAGTCCGTCGTGCCGTTGCGCTGGATACCGGCCAGCTCGTCGACGTCCTCTTCTACACGCATGCGCTGCTGGTGCTCCTCAAGAATGAGCGCCTCCAAATCCTCCAGCTTCTGTGGAGACGCACTGCTCACGTCGCTGAGGTCGTCGCCGTCCACAGCGCAGTACGCGCGGGAGGTGGACTTGAAGGCGAGATTGCCGAACGTGTCACACTTGCCCGTCGCTGCGGTGTTCTTATCCAGGACCGTGTGCGGCCCCCGCCGCCATCCGTACTGGTCGCCGCTGTGGTGGCAGCACCCCAAAGTCAGTGCAGCGCTCTTCTTGATGCACCCAGTGCCGCAGCGATAGGTAGAAGAGCGCAGCTGACCCTCCTTCAGCCGCCAGCTACCAGGGTGCGCTGCTACGCGAGGCACGCACGGGCAGCCTCCAGTGGCTGCGTAGTAGTTGTTGGTACGCGGAATCGTGAGAAGCTTGTAGTTGGGGAGTGTATCGTCATGACCGTAGCAGCGGCATTTGTGGTAGCAATGAGGGTCCGCTGCAGCACCAGTGCCGTTCCCCATGCTGTCTGCCGGCCGTCCCTTCCGCGGCGACTTCTTGACCGAGGTGCCCCTCACCGGAGGCAGCGTACCGGCGGTGATGCTCATTGGTGCGTGCTGAGAAGAGTTATGAGGAGAGTGGTGGTTTATGCGGTCACTGTGTAGGGATGCGATGCGTTGCACACGGAGCTGCGAAAGAGAAAGTGAATGCACCACGCAACTACGCACAGGGGGCCAGGCGGGGATCAAAAGAAGGGGTTGATGAGGGGGAGGCGCAAGGGAGAGGAGACGGAGGAAGCAGCAAAGCCGGGGCAGTGGGATCAACGTAGGAAGGCGGCGTGCACGAGACACACACGGAGAGGAGAGGGAGGGGCTTCATGAGCGGAGGCTCGAGCCTGATGCAAAGGCGCGACTGCGCGTACTTGCTGAGGTGTGAGCGTGCACAGGTGCAGGGGGAAGTCGTTTGGGCTGCCAGGTAATACACAGAAGATGCGGCCCTGAGGCGCGTGCAGGAGAGGTGGGCAGAGAGGAGGCGCCTTTGGACGTATAGCACGTCGAACGCGATCACGCACACAAACGCACCGTGACGTAAGGCAGCACGCAGGACACATATCGCGAGGGAAAGGAAAGTCAATCTACCAACGAAGAGGCGGCTTGAGCCGCTCCATGGCCGCCGTTGAGGGGGTGCGTGAGCGACTTTGACTCGGCAGCCTAGGGCGAGCACGAGAAGCCACAGCATAATACATGAGCTCAACAGCGGGAGAGAGAAGACCAGGCGAGAGGGAGTGGCGGAGGTGGGGGGGGGGGGCGGACGGACGGACGGACGGTCAGGCAGAGAAAGAGAGAGAGAGGAGTGAGGGTGAACTGTTGCCTGCATAAAACGCGCACAGAACAACATGGACGAGGGGAAGGGAGTGGGGGTGAGGTACAGTACAGGTGATGTGTCGGCATGTGTGAGCAAACTTGTCGCAGGGCAGCAGGTGCTTTTCTGCCGGACACGGGGGGGGGGATAAGACGCATATCACAGACCTGCTGAGCCACAGAAGAAGAAAACACGATGGGAACTTAAATGCCCATCACTTTTTGCTCTGCATGGCCTCCGCCGTCTTCCGAATGCGCTCCTGCAAACGGAGCCGGTTCAACCGATCCTCCTCCTCCACGAGGTAGTGTAGACGAATGATGTTGTACTTGGAGCCGACAGGCTGGTCTGCCACGTACTCCAGTTCGTCCATGATCTCGCGGTATTGCTCTCCGAGGGTGAGGACGGTGTCCGGGTCACGCGATGTGGAGTCAAGCCCACCACGCATGCCGCCCGCCGCCCGCTGATTTGCTTCGTACTCTTCGCCGTGATGGGTGCCCATGAGGCCCATATCCGCCTCGAGCGCCGCCCGCTTCCCTTCTGCATCCATGCGGGCAAGCATCTCATCCCGCAGGACACCACGCAAAAAGTTTTTGCGGTCCTGCGCGCGCTCCTCGCGTTTGGCCTCGGCACGCGCCTTGCGAGATGCTCCGAGTTGTGCCCTCGTGCTCAGAGTGGCGGGGCCACGCTGGGCCACCGTGCCGCCGTAGTTGCGCGAGTTGGGAAAGGCGGTGCGGATGCTTGTTGCCGGGTCGCGGCCGTTCCCGTCGACGTCCGCGGCCGTGTGAACCGTGTGTGGGCCGTCCGCGGCGCGAAAGGTCAGCTTGGGCATGGCGGACGCGTCTGCTCCGCGGCCTGAGCAGTACAGCCCATTTTTTTCCGCGCCGCACGTGCCAGGGCAGGGGCACCCGCCATTTGGGGCGTAATATCCCTGCAGCGTACGCGGGTTGCTGATATCGTGGCGGTAGTTGGGAAGCTGCGTATTGTGACCGTAGCACTCGCACTGGTGGTACGATCCGTGCTGGCAGGCGGGGGCCGACGGCATGTCTCCTGCTTGGACTATAGCGGGGCGGAGGTGTATGTGATGCTGTCGGTAGCGGAATGGAAAGTGGCGGACTGGTGGGGAGTGAGTTGACGCAACGATGTAAAGATCACAGCGCAGGTGGACAACACCATAAACGGGGTAAGCCGAGAAATGATACAGGGAAAGGAAACGTGTAGATGCATGGGCCACCGTCGGAGGCGAGAAAGGGGCTGTGAGCGATGACGCACATAGAGCGCAGAGCACAGAAACCGTGGTTGCACATCTCCGTAGTAGCGCCGTCACCAAGAGGCACCACCAGAACGTTGCTCAGGTACGTACATGTCCTCGGTAACTGCCCAAAACAAAGAGAAGCAGTACTGCTGCTGTGTGCAGGCGGTGAGGTGGTGCGCGCACGCATTCCGCGACGGTCATTGCGAACGGCCATGTCTCGAGTCACCCGCCCGTTAAACCAGAGATTCCTCACCCCTGGCAATGCGGCCCACATTTGGATGATTCTTACTCGTGTGTTACAATGACTAATAAGGAAAAACAGTGGGCCGCAAACGGAACCGCAAAGCAGCGACATGTTCTTCCCTCGTCCGCACGGCGTTGCTCTCCGTTGTCACAGTCGCTCCAGTTGACCCAGCTCGGAGAGCTGCGCCTGCGTCAGTGAGAGTGCTTTCCCTTTCGCGGACTGCACAAGTGCGCGCGCGACAGGTCGCCACAGCTCCAGAAGGGATCCCCAGAAGGGGGCAGATGCCGACGCAGGGGGCTCAGCAGGCGGCAGTCGCTTCTTCGCTCCAAACACACATCGCGTCCACCACAAAATCGTCTTGGTGGTCTCCCTTCCATGCGAGCGCAGAAATGAGCACAATGCGTCCTGGGGAAGCGGTTGTACCGCCTCCTGCCACAGGCGGCCGAGGCACCACAGCACGTGGGCAGCTTCGCTGATGCCGCTCAGGTCTCCGCCCGAGGCATTGGGAGCGTACTCCTGTATACGAGTGCTGGCGGCCACCGAAAACGTGGCAGAGATGGCGGCGAAGGGGAGAGGACACACAGGTGCCAGTGCTCCAGAATCGGTGTGCGAACGACCAGAGTCGCATAGCAGCACTGCCAAACCGCAGGCAGCGGTGGTCATGTTCAGCCTCATGTTGGACATGATGGTGCCTCTTGTGTCTTGTAGAAGAGCCAAGAGATAGTTCAGGGTGTGCAGACCGTGAGAGTGCAGCTCTGCGGTGGACTCGAGTCCGCGAATGTGGAACACTGAGCGTGGGCCGCGTTCGCCTTCGCATGTGGGTTGCGCACCACGCGCGGCGCTGCGTCTCGTCTGCCAGTGCTGCTGGTCCCAAAGACTCAAGAGAGACCCCAAACAAAGCCATGCATCGGATGCTGCAGCGTTGTGGGCCGAGACGAAGCGGAAGTGCGCTGCGTACTCTGCACTCCGCGTCACAGACAAAGGCGTACTAGAGGGAAGCACCTCGCGCATGCACAACGCAAAGAGATCGCTTCCAAGGGAGCCGGAAAGATATCTCGGGCTGCTCACCAGCCCAGTCTCGGGCGCTACAGCCACATCAAGAGGCCGAAAAAGGGAAGAGCGATACGCAACGAGGAAGACACAGTCGTAAACGATGGCGAAGCAGGCTCGGCGCACGTCACCGAGCTCATCTGACAGACAGAACGCTTCATCTTCAACAGCACCGTCTGCAGTCACACTGTTCGGTCTTGTCGAGACATGGGTTGGATGATCTGCCAGTGACTGACATGCAGCCAGAAGCGCCATGCAACGGTTTGGCAGCGCCTCAGAACCACTGCAGCTGCTGGGTGCGCCATCACATCCGATGCCGCTGGCGGCGGGAGGGAGGAGCATCGACGTTGCAAGCGCCATCACACGCGCATCCATGGTCTCGAAAGTACCACCATCTTCTTTCGGCCGCAGCTGCTGCTCCAGCAGTGCGTCACGGTCTATGACACCATCGCACACGCAGCTCACGAGATCGAGGCTCACCATGCACATATCTGTCATGTCCACAACCCCACTTGCGCTGTCAGCAGTTGGCAAGTGATTGGAGTGTGCGCGACGGGTGAGATAGTGAGCGTAGAGGTCGAGCATGTGATGTGCCACTTGCAGAATCCACGGTACGACCATTTCCAGTGCACCACCATCCATCGCACTCGTCACATCCGCCATTGACGTCAGCAGCGTCGCCATCTCCAGCATCGGAGAGGCATTGTCGGAAAGGGAAGAGCTGCGGAGGAGTGTCGCGTAGTGCTGGGCCAGCGCCTCCAAAACCTGCGCGGTGACGAAACGAGCCGAGTACGATGCTACTGAGTGGGTGCCATCCGCCTGGCTTGCAGACAAGGAGTCCACCAATGGTGCTGTTCGCCAGAGCGAGGGCAGTGCTTCACTGAAGAGGTGGTACACAGCTTGCCGGACGCTCCACTGGAAGGACGGGAGGTGTGAAGAAACAACACGCAACACCTCCACAACGGCGCAAAGGTCCGTTGTGGCGCCGAAGGACTGAAAAAAGACGCGCGCATGTTCGCAGGCGTCACTGAGCAAAAGATGGCGAGCTGCGTCGCCGCCTTCGTCACCGGCATCCATATCGCCACTGCTGCCGCTGGTGCTGCCCAGAGATTCCTCCTCGAGGTCCGATGCAGCACCGCCGTTCACGGCACTGCGCATCAGCTGCTCCATCACCTTCAGGTATGAGGTAAGAGTGGAGTTGAGGGTCTTGACACATTCTACTTGAGCGGCTTTACTCACCTCCGTGGTCAGGTGACCGAGGACAAGGCCAAGCAGTTTTTCCAGGCCACCGACTGCAAGCATCACCCTGTGGGCACGCTCTTCAATACCTGACCTGCTTCGAGTCACGTGATTAGCGCTGGAAGTGTGCTGCCATGCGTCCAGTAGGCCAACCACCAGCCTTCCAAGATACCTCACAGCCTGGATGCGCACAAAGAATGGAGCGCGAGTGCCAAAGCCCTCTTGTGTTGGTGGGCCGAGGAGGCTCAAGACAGACTGCACCTGCGCTGCAAGATTTTGCACGAGCAGCTCAGGAGTTGCTGCGGCGAGGGAGGCGCTGACTTCGTCGACGGCGAGGATACTATCGAGGAACTCGTTGTTCACAAACAAGGCGGACTCTGCGGCGCAGGCTGCAGCGAGGCTTGCAAGCGGAGAGATTGTTGCAGGGCGCACGACTAAAGGTGCAACCGCCATCATCCACGCCTGGTTGCAGGAGAGCCCAGCTGCACACCAGGCTACGGCGTGCCGTAGTGTCCCGTTGTCCGGTAGCGCAACTTCCAGCGCGTCTGCAAGTAAGGTGTCATCCTGTTTGTCACAGCTCGCTGGCATCATGACTGCTGACGCGTTCCGCGTTTCCTCTGCGGGTTCGGCGGCAACCGAAGCCCATTCATCATAAGTTTTCTGCGTGTGATTGCCGCGGGGCTCCCGGCGCCGCCCGGCGGCCGACTTCACCAGAAAATCTGTGGCGCTGTCCGGTTGGTGTGTTGTGTGTTCCTCTAGCGCATCAGCTACGGATGGCGGAAGCGTAGCTGCATCTACGAGCATGCTGTAGAGGCAGGAGACGTAGCCCTCTGGTGGTGCAGTCACCGTCGAGGGATGAGCCGAGAACGCGGCAAGGCGGCTCGAAGGTGCGCTGAGATGCGCGCACTCTGCATTCATCCACTCTGTCACGTAGTTTATGCAGGCCAAGACGGCGGCGTGAACACTGTCAGACTCACCGGCACCGTCGTACTGGAGCTCAGCAAGGCACGCCGCATGGCAGAATTTTGCAAGCAGAGGAGTTGCCGTGGCGTGGAAGGCGCCGTGAAGAGGATGGACAGCATCGAGAGCGACAGCGTCGGCCATGTACCGCATGCCAACCGCCACGAAAGGAGCGGCAGACACAACCACCTCGCGCGGGAAAGCGCCGTCCGCACTCTGACCGTCCAAAACCTCCAGATGCCCCAGCACGTGACGGAGGAGGAGGCCCTGAGCGCCGATTTGAACACTGCGAACTGCAGTGCCCACGGCGCGGAGTGCCTGCATAGAGGGGCCCTCACCCAAGCCGGTGCTGCTGCTGTCCGCACCAGGCGAGGTGACAGATTGGTCACTAGCGGGCGCGCGCAAGAAGTCTGAAGGAGCACAAGGCAGAAGACCGGACTCCATGCACGCCTGAAAAGCAGTGAGAGTCTCTTCCAGCCACAACGCATTGAAACGCGCTGCTGCCCTGCTCGCGGCTTGCTCCGTTTCCATCTGCGCTTCGAGTAGTTGCAGCAGCTGCGTGAAAAGGGAGCAGAGGGCCAAGCACTCGGCTGCTTGGCTGCCCAACCGTTCACGCAGGACCTTCGACGTGGAAAGGGGTGCCTCGCATATCGCGCGCAGCAACGCAGCGCACAGGGCCCCACGCTGAGCTGTGTGCCAGCGACCGCCTTGAAGTGCGTGGTTCACGATGAGCGTGGCCGGATCTGTGCGTTGGAGGAGAGAGGATATGATGCGGGACCAGACTGCAGTGGCGGTGGCCGCCAGGCTTGTGTGAGCCAACCCACTTAGCAGGCAGGCGATGAGATTTGCTGTGGCGCGCTGTAGTGGTGCTGCCGTGGTCGCCGATGATAGTGAGGACGAGCCCCCGAGGGCAGCGTCAAAGAGGGCCTCCGCTATGGACTGCGCCGCCGTTGCCGGATCATCCCCTGCAGCGCTGAGATAGAGTGGCAGCCGGTCGCCGCAGCGCAGTAGCTGGCGGGCCACCGTAGTGGCAGAGAGTCGCACAGTGACGGAGGCTGCCGCATCACAGACGATAGCGAGTGTGGACACTAATGCAGATGGGTAGTCCGACAGGGCTTGGAGCTGTTCTAGGTTCGAGGCCTGCACCAACGGGTCTGGGTTAGTGAAGCCCTCCAAGAAGCGATGCAGCTGCTCCTGGTCCACTTCTGTCCACTGCATACTTCGTCTGCAGAAGCGGCGTGTGACGAGAGAGCGGAGGGGCGGGCGTTGCGACGGAAGGGACTCGAAAAGTGGCAAGAGAAGAGCGATACAGGGTGCCAGGGGGCGAACGTCGAAAAGCCGATGGGGGGAGGGGGAGGGAGGGAGGGAGATGGAGATGGAGGGCCATGCGAAAGAGGCGCTGAAAAGCGATCGCGTAGCTTTTTTTTGTGTGGGCGAGAAGACAAAGACGCCGCTTGCCTCTGTCCTGCACTGCAGTCACACAGAGGGCGTCGTACGCCTGACATGCCCACGGACAGCGTAAACGTGCAGACGTGTGCTCTTTGCGTGTTTTTCCCCGTTTCCTTGTTAGTTTCTCTGCCGACCCCCTCAGTGAGAGCACATGGGAGTAGGTTACCGTGCCGGCGACGTGTGGTGAGTAAAGGAGGTGCGCTTCATCCACGGCCAAAGGTAAAGGCGCACACTCACCAACACCAGGTGACTCATTCCAGAGAGGGTACGTGCCCACCTCTTCTGTTTTCGTCGAAGACACGCACCTGCTTCGCGTCCATGGCACTTTGGAGAGCACGCACCTCCGATCGTGGACGCCCCGCCCGGTGCATCATCTTCAAGAGCTTGTTCAGGAGCAGTCCGTTTCCCTTGACACCGTAGTGCTGCATCTCGGCAATCACAAACGTGAGTTCAGTGTAGTCCTGCGTCTGCAGCATCACCTCTGCCATGATAGAGAAAGTGACAAGGGAGGGCACCAATCCGGTGGCAGATCGAGAAGTGGCACTGATGCGCCAGGGACGCGGTGCCTTGCCAGCGCCGCCGCCCCGCTCGTGGTCGCCGTCGCCACTGACGCGCAGAGGATTCGACGGAGCGAAGAAGAGAGAGCGGTAAAAGGCAAAGACGCTTGCGGGGTCGCGGGAGTGCCGTGCTGCCTGGAGGACAGCGTTAACGAGGTAGGTAGTCATCGCAACGTTTTGCATGGTAGTCACTACCGCCATTGCGTCCGTGTAGTGGCCACAGCGCACAAGCCCTGTGAGGAGACGAGCATACATGCCAGGTGATGCTTGCCGCTCTTGCCTTGTCTGGTAGTCTGTTACGCGGGCCACGGCGAGGTGCATCACGTCGCACGCTTCGCAGATGGCGATGTATGAATTCACGGTGTACTCCGTCGGGGTTAGGTGAAAACGATCCGCATCCATCATGAGAGAGTGAGCCTTGGCTTCGACCAGTATAAGGCCGGAGCACCGCGCGCGATGACGTCCGTGCGTGGTAGGAGTGCCACTAGCGTCCGCGGTGGTGTGCGACCGCGCCGCCGCGAGGGAGACGGAGGCATGCTCCAGCAGGCCCATCATGTACTGGAGAATGCGTGGTGTCGGGTCGGTGCCGCTATCCACGAGATAGCGGTACATCTCCCATACTTTCTCCATGCCGTGGGGACTCAGGACGGTGCTGGAGGCTGCCGAGGGTGTGGTAAGCTCGGCAGGCAGTGTCCCGCCACTGCCCCAAAGCGAGCCTTCCTGCCCGCACCAGTTCTCCCACCCGGCACCGCCGCTGACAAGCTGTGCGCTGGAGCCCAGAGACGCCTTGCCGGGCTGTCCCGCTCCACCGCCTCGCCTCACACCGACGCTGTAGAGCGTGTGGAAGATGTCCTCGTAGGTGTCGGCGCGCAGCCGCAGACGCCTTTCAATCACCTCGTCGTGAAGGCTGTAGATGGTTTGACACTTCTCGATGGGGCTGCGGTGGGACTGGAGGCAGGCGACCATCCGCTGGAGCATGTCGTGGTACTGCTTCTGCCGCGCCTTCCAGATGAGCTCGCGCTGGACGTCATTCAGGCGCACCTGCCGGCGGCGGGAGTCGACATGCACGACCAGTGCGGGGTCGTAGCCGTCGCGTTGAATGCTGCGCGTTTCTTCAGCGCGGAGGTCAGTTGCTGCACGGCGCTGATCGTCTGACTGATGAGCCGAGTTCGGATCTTCGATGGCACCGTGCGTGCCGGTGTGCCTCGGCATAACACGCTTGCGCAATGTGGAGACGTACGGCGAGTTACGCTTCTCCAAGGAGCGCAACAGCGTTGCAGAAGACACGACAGGGCCTTTCTCATGTGATTGTCGTCGAATGTGCCGTGTACGCGGAGACGAAGACGAAGACGCCACCCGCGAGCGTGCGGCGCTTGCCGTCTCCCCATCAGAAAGCCCTAGAGGGCTTTCATGCACGACGCTCGTGATGCTGTCGTCGTGATATGAGGCCACGGGTGACGGGGGAGCCTGCTGGGCTAGTCGCTCTTCTCTGTCACGCGTATATACTGGGACCTTAGCACTCCTGGACAGCTTCGACTGGAGCTGGCGTTGCGGTTCACGATCTGCCCCGTCAGGGCTACGGTGCTGTCTAAGGTTGAAATCGGATCTGAGAGGGCTAGAGGATCGGGTGTAGGCAGCCCGGCTGCCCTGCCGGAGAGCATAGAGGGAAGGGCCGCACAGCTGCGCCAGCGCACTGCATCGCCAGACGCGGAAGTGGCTCCGGTGCATTGCCCGTTGCCGTGCGCCTGAAGTAAAAGCAATTCACCAGTCTTCTGTACACAGGGTGCTTGCGGACTCCTTCAGTCGAAGGGGTGATGCGGAGGAGGAAGAAGAGCGGCCGTGGAAGAGATGCCAGGGAGAAGAGCATAAGGGAGGGCGGGGGTGACGGAGGTAAGCGGGTGTGCACTCATGAGCTGCGAACGCGTACGAGGGAGACACAGGAGGAGGTCGGCGCATGTGCACTGCGGATGATGTGCAGGTCTACAAAAGATAACAGCGTGCGGTGCCACCAGGAGCACAGACGCGTGTTTTCGTCTAATGAGCCAAGGTGGAGGAGGAGGAGGAGGAGGGGCAGGGGTCGAGGGTGAGGGGTGGGAACGGGGCCAAGAGTGGGAAGTGAGGGGCAGAGGGGGCATTGAAAGACACACTCGCAATACTGTCTTCTGAGAACATGCAGGTGATTTCTAGATCAGAAAACACTGGCACAAGCACATGCGCCGAGTTTAGGGAGAAAGACGCAGCGCTCAAACCCCTCCCCTCAAATAACCCAAAGAAAGAGTGACGGCGTAACTCATCGGCAGGGGATTCACAGTTTGGTGCAATACGATCAGCAGCACAGGAGAAGACAGTAAACATGTGGACACCAAGAAGGGTCATATCCCTCGTTCACCGACAGATGTGTGGCTGCGCAGGCAGGGAGCGCCGCAGTGGGGATCAATGCAGTAAAGGGGCGACAATACCAGCATGAACACAAACGAAGCCGCTTCGGTGAGCCACGGCTCTGTGAGCCATCTATGCGCTGCTCGGTCTATAAAGCACGCATGCACGTATAAACGCTCTGGCGCGTAGGTGGTGCTTCCTTCTCCACCGGCAGCCCTCAGCCAAACGCTTCTCGTGGTTTTCCCATCAGAGAGAACGAAAAGACACTCAGAGCAAGCAGCACAGAGAGCGCTACGGTGCCGTGTGTCTGCTTGCCGCCAGTGCTGCCTCGTAGGCGGACCTGTTCACCAAGCGAAGCCACAGCACCGAGTTGGGCGGTGGTCCGGCTGACGAGAAGCACATCTGCCACCCATACACCCACCCGAACATCAAGGCCAGTCGAAGATAGTTCTCAAGACTGCTGGCGATGTAGAAGAGCTCTCCGGAGGGCGATTTGGCGGAGGTGGTTGCCGTCGTGCTGCCTTCTCGACCACCTTTACACTTTTGTGCCGCAGACGAGGGTGAAGAGGACAGAGAAAGAGTACGGCTGTCGACGTCTTCCCTCTTTACATAGCCCCACACCGACGCGATCGTGTCTGCGACCGCTGCACCGTCTCCGGTGCCCCTTCCTGCTGCTGCCACAAGGTACACATCACACGCGCAAAATTCACCGAGAGAAGCCGTTCGGTTGCGCCACAAAGACGAGCGCCGTCGCTCTGTCAGGACTGACCTCTCCTGTATGGTGAAGAAGGTCAGCGACGACAGCGAGTGTGACACATCTGCCGACGCTGCCTGCACCTTACTCACCTCAGCACGGCTCTGCAGCTGCGCCAGCGACGCGCCTCTACAGCCCCACAGGAACGCCTCCGTTAGCGGAAAGGGGTGCATCACACTCTCACGCAGCATCCTGTCGCGGCGGAACTGCGTCACACACTTCCAGCGACACAGCGCCGGCAACACGTAAAAGCTGAGCGGAACGCTGCTGAGGCGCGATGCCGCTCCAGAGAGCGTCGTTGGAAGGCGCGGCGACGCTTCGCGTGGCGGCGAGGGACAGCTGGCCGCCACTGGCATGACCATCGGCAGTCCTGCGGTGACAAAGAGCGATGTCCAGCAGTCTGCGAAGCCGAGGTAGGCCAGGTAGCGCTGCGTTTCCAGCGACAGACAGGAGGCAAGAAGCCTGTCTTTGTCGGATTCAACACTGCGCTTGCTCAACCACCGCTGTAGCGACGCTAGACGGTACTCGAAGGGGCTTCGGCTTAGTTTCGAGCGGGGCGCCTGCGATGCAGCAAAACGAGCCTCCGTGGACAGATCTTTACACATGTGGCAGTCGAAGCGGTTGGTGGTGACGCCGAGCTTCGGCTTATGCACCACGAAGGGCAGCTCTCGCCCATCGACGTCAATGCGATGGGGACGTGGAGGGGTGTTGGGGTCGCTGTGGCGTGGGCTCGTGAGAGAGGAGGTGTTGCCCTTCAGCGAGCCTCCTCGTGCAGAGCTGTCCTGCTGGTCCGCCGTGAGGCTCACACGAGGAGAAGCCGCCGCAGACTTCGGCTCTCCGTCGCCCGTCACTACTTCACTCGTCTTCCCCTCTGCTGCGGCTGTGGTCGGCTTGTTCTCCTTTTTGTGGGAGGGGTGCTTGGTCTTCTCGTCCAGCTCCTTGAACACCTCCAGCTGTTTGATCTCCGTCTCTGTGTCCAAGTACCAGTGGAGGGACCACCCGAGGTCCTCGAGAAGTCGGTGCTGGAGGGCGTGATGCAAATCGTAGAGGGCGCACGGCACAGACGTGGCGGCGGAGCTTGAAGGTAGAGATGAGGTACAGCTGTCACGAGTGCGCCTGGCTCTTTTATCGACACCTGGCGAAATTAGCACGGGCGGTGAGCGGGAAGTGCCAGAGGATAGGGCGGGGCTGGGGGTCCGTGGGGTGTGGGACGACATCAACGCCCCAATGCCGACCGCCGTGAGAGGAGCTGGCTTGTAGGTGCGCACCGCTCCTTTGCTATTCAGAGGCAACTTCCTCCTCGAGGAACTTTTTGTGCTGGTGGCAAGCTGCGACACAGAGGTGTTCGGGTGCACGGCTACGAGTGTTGAGCCGCGTGAGGCCACCGTGGCGCGAGACCGTGCGCCAGGAGACGGCCGTGTACTGCACTCGCCGCTCGCAGAAGCAGGCTGTGGTTTGCTGGTCGACATGACGCTCTTCTTCTCAAAGCGGCAGGTGGCCGGCGCTGCCACGGCGTTTGACCGCAGCGTTGCCAGAGTAGGGGGCATGGTTGAGATTGTGCTGCCGGCGCACGGGTTCGACGGTGGTGCAGGCGTGGACACAACAAGGCGGCGGCGTCCCTCTAGGGAAGACGCCGCCGTCGCCGAGGAGGACTCGATTTGCATGATCACAGGGAGGTCACCTGATGGCCGCAGAAATCCCGGAGAGGTTGGATGTAAGAGATACACAGAGAGGGAAAGAGACGAACGACTTAGATGAGGATCGTAAGAAGTGTGGGGTTATTATAGAGTTGTGAGCGGAGAAGGAAGGAGGCGCTGTGAAGCGAAGATCAAGTTTCAAGGCTGTGGTGGGAATGTAGCGCTGCAGCGGGAGGCGCACCTGAACGGATGTGTTTTTGTGTAGTTCGCGACGGACGTGCAGAGAAAACGACACGGCGAGACGGAGAACGAGGTGTACATGTCGGGGACGACGCATGTGCTCAAGACACCGGCAGACAGATTCATGCAGACAGCTTGCTCACAGCATACAAGAGGCATGTTAGAAAAGCAAACTGCAGCCGTGAGCAGGAAAGAGCGTTCTTTGCTTGCCTTCACAAGGGACATCGGCGACCAGAGGCGCACGCCTATAGGTGCCTGACGGCACAGACTGACACTCGAGGAGCGGACGATACCGTACTCGCAATGACGTACATTTTCGACACCAGCTCGTAGAGCGAAAGTGGTGCATGGAACAGAACAACAAAGCGGACACAGGATGCGTTCACACAGGAATTCCCCCCCCCCTCCCTCCCTCCCCTCCCAAAAAAACGAAAAAAATTGATGCGCGACCAAACCGAGAGTAACAGCAGCAGCAAGGTACACTGTTTGTGGCAACAGATTCCCCAGTAGATACAGAAAGAGAGAGAGGAATGACATAGACACATCATTAAGTGGGGCAAATACACACACACACACACAACGCACATACACACACACACATACACATGTATATACGAGATGAGGAA
>KE537496.1:27728-38816 GCA_000441995.1 Leishmania turanica
AACAGCACCCTGTGGTTTCACGGAGGCCGCTGTTCTGGAGTGAGGCGCTCACCACGGACAACAGAGAAGGGTGCGTGCCTGTCCGCGTGTGTGAAGAGGCACGGACGAGGAGAACCACAGCGGCAGATGCGGCCGTGCTGGAATGAGGGAAGGAAACGAGAGAGAGAGAGAGAAAAGGGAGGGTGAGCCCGGGCTACGATACGGGTGTGACCTGGCGAAGGGGCTCTGCGCTACAACCCCGCGAGTGCCAACCTCGGCGCCTCACGAGCGAGAACAAGGACTAGTGTGAACGAATTAGGAGCGAGTCCGGGTGTGACAGGTGAGAGCCAGAGGAGGAGAGAAGGAGCGAGGTAAGAGACGGGCGCCTGACGAGGCAGCAGAGGAAAGACAGGGGGCATGGTCTAGCGCAAGGCGATGAGGAAGGGGGATGGAAGGGGGTCGAGAGGGGGCGGGGGTGAATGAAGGTGTGCATTGAAACTGTAGCGAGGATGCAGTCGTCTGTGACAGTGGATGCGCGTCGCTATTCAGATGTTGATGCATCTGTGCAAGTGTGCTCTATCAGGGGTGACGAGGGGAAAGAGACAGGAGTCGCATTTACATGCACTGTGGTCTTGAAACGGTGATGTGAGGTGGAGGATGCCAGAAGAGTGGCAACGCTTCTCTAGCACACACTTGCTTCTTCTACTCCCTCCATTCCGCCTTGCCCCCCCCCCCCCCCCCCCAGGGCAAGACTGCAGGGGTCACTGGGTCAGCCGTCCCGCCCCCTCACCGAGCGCCATGTCGGTTGGTCAAAGCAACATAGGAAGGAAAGGGCACTCAGAAGAGGAGCCGAGCGAGCCTTCGTTCCATGCTGTTGTGAAGTTCTCGAGGCGCACGGATCTAGATCATGCCGACAAAGAGAGTGGGGGATAGAGTCGATTCGGGAAATAACGCATTCGCACGTCTCACTCCCTCGCTCGCTCTGTGCGTGTGTGTGTGTGTGTGCCTGTATGCACGGGGTCCAAACTCTTTCAAGTCGGTGCTCCCTCCTTGAAAGGCTCCCCGCTGCTCCTTCGGCTTCACCACAAGGGTAAGGAGCGATAAGGGGCAGCGAAGGGGAGGGGGGTGTGCGACACACAGTGGGGGTGAAGTAAGAGACTAAAGACGAAACAAGTCACAGCACGTCACAGGAAGCCACTACGCACAACCACGGAAACGCCTACGCAGACAGACACCTACAAACGATACGAGTAAAGAAAGTGAAACAACAAAAAAACAAAAAACAACACACACACACACAAGAACGTGTCAGTTCGATTACGCTTCAGCAGAGACGCAGAGGTGTATGTGTATGTGTGTGTGTCTCAAGCCTGGGGCTATCATCATTAGAGAAAGGCCAGGGAGTCAGCGACAGAGGAGGAGGTTAAGGCGATCGCCTGGGTGGGGCTAAGGAGGTTATACAGATGTAATAAGTTCTAGAGAGGCGAATACCCCGTAAGAGGGGAGAGGGCGACACTCACTCGCCTACACATGTACACACACACACACACACACACACACACACACACGTGTGCCTCCCACGTACCTTCCACTTATGCACACATTGTCTCTGGCATGCACAAACACCTCGTCCGCACGCAGACACGCCTGCTCAACATCATGCCAAAGCCTCTTCAACAAGAAAGAAAGAGAGCTAGCTACGGCTAGAGAGACACAGAGGGATCCGACACCACGACAATCAAAAATGCAACAAAGACACTAACACTGGTGAGCGTGTGTGTGTGTGTGTGGGTGTGTTTCGAGAGAAAAGAAGTAAGGGACGGGGAGACCCAACGGCGGCACGCACATCAGCACCGTGCCTCCGTCAGCTTCCGCGCCAGCTTGTCGTCCCCCTTCCCTACCCCCATCTCTTTGCATGCGGCTAAGTGTGCGTCTCACGCATTAGGAAGAGAGGAGAAGCAGGTTAGCACCGACCCTATCCATAAAATCCATCGGTGCAGGTTGACAGCAAAGTGAGAAGACACACACACACACACACACACAAATACAGATACACAGCGGATGGGAGCAAGACGAGAGCCGATGCAACCTTTCGCGCTTGTATTTGGCACGAAAAGTCGAGAAAAAAGATACCATTGTCCCAAGATGCGGCACGAAAACGTGTGACTCCACTTACGCTTGTATGGGACTGTGTGTGTGTGTGTGTGTGTGTGCAGGGTAGCTGCAGAGGTGTGTTCGGGTGTGTGTGGGGGGAGGGTGAGGTGGGGAGGAGATGGGCGTAGTAAGCGAGGCTATCGTCGACCAGGCACGTACATTCGCAGGAATCTAGGAAGATTGTTGCTGTGGGGTGAAGGCACAGATACGTTTTGTTTACGCCTGGTCTTGCTCACAGACACACGACTGCACACACTTGCCTCACTGCGCCTCTTGCGTGCGGGGGGGGGGAGAGGAGAGGTGGGACAGAGGACGGCACCACCGACCACTTACGCATTTCAAGAGAACACACAAAACACAAGAGAGAAGAAAGTAGGCAATATACAGTGACATATTGTCACACCAGCGTTGGCGCAGGGACAGACGTGCGTGCGTGGGAGGGGGGGGGAAGGGGAAGGGCAGCTAGTGCGTTTGGATGTGGTGTCGGTGGCTGGCGCTGAGTCGAAGAAAAAGGACAAGGGGGGGAGGAGGAGGAGGGGCTGCTGGGTGGCAGCGGTGGCGGTGAAGCAGTAGAAAAGGGGTGGCACTACACGAAAAACGACAAAAGCAGAGAAAACTGTGCAAAACAAGCAGCACAGCGAGCGAGCAACGCGACGAGAGAGAGAGAGCGACCAAGGTGTATCCGTGGATGCGCTATCGTGATGGAAAGTGGCAAAAGGGTGGGGAAAGCCATTGTGCGTTCGTGAATCACTGGCTATCCCTACTCACGGGAGCTGGGCTCATATTTATCGGGCGTTGGCGCTTTCGCTGATCGTTGCCCGCCTCAGCGTTTGAACACCGGTGATACGGGCTGCGGTGACCACATGGCTCCCGCCGAGCATGGAGTTTGCAGAGGAGCAGTGCTGCGGCGCATGCTCCTGATGCGGGCGCTACTGGTTATTTGGACTTCTGAAGGGTACTGCGCGCGCGGGGGGATCACTGGCGAGACGGTTGTGACTGCAGCGGTCATGGATGGTTGAGAGGCGGCGAGCGTCGACAGCGTGAGCGATGCAGCCTGGGTGGCGGGAAAGAAGTACGGACACGATCTGCTCTGGATGCTGTTACTCAGCCCCCGCCTCAGGCCTTCTATGAGGCCCCCCCCCCAAGGAGAATTGCCGTTGCACAATGTTTGCGGATTTGCTTCTGCTCTTGTCTGCACGAGGGATCGAGGTCGCCATGGTGGGAGAGCCCACTGGCAAAGCCGAGCTCTCGCGTCGGCGGCCGGCTCTTCAGAAGGGAGCCACCTCGAAGCCGCCAGTTTTCTTCTTTCCAGATGCAGGGGTCTTCGGTGGCACCGTGTTTTCTCTCTGATAAACGGCCGACTCCTGAGGAGAGAGACCGTCGAAGGCGGACTTTTTGTCGCGACGAGACCGATTTGTGCGAAGCGACGTGAGCGGGGTGAGGAAGCGCCACAACGGCGACCCTGGGGTGCCACCACTGTTCACCACCTGGATGCGCAGAAGGGCGTCGTTTGCGGGGTTATGCTCGTAATCAGCCCCCTGGCCGTACACTTCTTCAGCGGCCTTGAGATGCTTGCGTCGCTTCTCGCGGCGGAGTTCTTGCAGAAGAGCCATCTCACGGCTCTCGCGGAGCCGCTGCTCTTGGAGAAGCATGGCCGCCGTACGCGCGTCTATCTCGCTTTCCTCCGCCGCCACATTGTTGCTCATGGCGCCATCGCCCTGTTGCGGCTGCGGTTGTCCGGGCGCTGGCGCGGAGCTTTGCAGCGGCGTCGGTGGCGCCGTCCCGCCACCGTTTCTGCCATGTCGCGCCTCCTCATTCGCCTGCTGGCTCAGGAACGGCGTCACACTCGCTGGCGTCGTATTTTCGTCGTTGAGGTAGAAATCGCTGTCGTCCTCGCTGGTCGTGTGGTGCTGAATCTCCTGCCCATCAAGCAGCATCTGCATCACATCCGGACCTGCGTCGGCATTCTGCGGTCGCCCGTTCGCAAGAAGCTCACTGAGCGGCATGCGGGCAATCCTCCGCGCCTCTTCATCAAGACGGCTGTTCTCCTGCTCGTCTGCTAGTTGAATCTCGAGATTCTGTCGCATCGAGTTAACGCCACGGCGGCTGTGTAGCATTCGCCTGGCGCTGACTTCTGGCCGATCTGGGAGTTGAAACGCAAGTGATACTCCCTCTAGCGCCTCGCCACGCTCAATCAGCAGCAGAACGACGTCGCGAAGGCGCCGTTCACGCCACTGCTCCTGCTCCTGCCGGTGCCTCTGCCGCACCAGCTCCACGCGCTGCTCCCTTTCGCGTTCGAAGCTGCGTGTGCGAGATTCATTCGTGCACACTCCGAAAAAGACAAGGACGACAGCAAAAAACACGAATAAAGCGAGGGTGACACCTACACCGAGGGCGACAGAAGTTTCAGATGCCATGTGAGATGCTGAGCCTGCGGCTCAGGCCACGCCGCTCCGTGCTTCGCTAGATCTTAAAACGTGTGCGCACAGGTCTCCACTTTCGCTGTGCCAGTAGCACGCGCCGCCTGAATGTGTCCGTGCGACTTGAGAGGGCGGCGATACCACTACAGCAGAAAAAAGGATGCGCAACAATTTCCAAACGGGCTCACACGCTCGACCACGCACACGGGGCGCGTGCGTTTGAAAGAGAGTGTGTGCAGCAAGAGGAGCAGCCACAACCACTACACAAAAGGGAGGAGGGGGTGGTGGTGATGGTGGTGGTCGGACGAATGAGGCGACAGGCCACACACCACACTGCACTCCGCTTAAATCGATGGGGGACAAGTCGTATACCCTTGTGTTCGTCTTTGCAAAATTACCATTGGCCAACCATGTATGGGACACAATGACTACTTGTGCACGCACGCACACGAAGGAAGGAAACCAACACACACACACACACACAAACAAAAAGGCCGCTGGTACCACAACAGTAACAAAACAAAAGTACAGATGACAAGATACGCACACAACACATATACACCTATCTATATATATATATATACCTATCTATATAGATAGATATGTCTATCGATACGTATACCAGACGCGCCAGACTCCAAGGGGAATCCAGGAAGAGGGCGAACGACAAACAAGCAAAGTGACAAGCAAGAGCGAAAGACGAAACGAGCAAACAAAAAAAGCAAGTCCAGCCAGCAGTTCGGACTACCACAACGAACCCCCCCCCCAAATAACCAGCGGCGCACAAGGTGACAGACACCACCGCCCCAAAGAAAGTGCAGGATCGGGCACACGCCAACACACATACAAAGCGATGAGGTGAGCCAAAATGCGCGGCGGACGCACACCGCCAGTGCGCACTTTTCCTTTTCTTTTTTGTTTTTTTCTGGTTATTAATGATGAAGTTGTCTTCCTCGCTTGAACGAGACGTTGTGATAATATCAGTAGGGACAGCGAAAGAGCGAGCGAGAGGAGAAGACGCAGCAGCTATCGAGGAAGACGACGACGAGAGGTGAAGCGGGCTGGTGAGAGGAGGCGAGGGGCGGCCCAGGAATACGTACAGACAGAGAGATACACTACCGTCGTAAACAACAACAACAAAACAACAGGCTTTATGTAGAAGCACAACAACAACAAGACACAAACGAGGACTTGTGGTGTCTGTGCGTGCTTGCCTCGCTTCTTCGTTCACATCCCACGTGATGACCCGAAAGCGCCCAAGAAGGAGGACACACGCGGAGAGTCTTCTTGGACAGGGTGCGGATGGGGTGGGGTGGGGAGTGGAGAGAGTTCGATGGATAGATCTCTGCAGCCGATTTTGGGTAGCAGGGCAAATCACGAGCGTGTACTGATGTGAAGAGAGAAATCAGATATACGTATTGGCGTTGGCAAGGGCTAAAAGCACAAAGAAAAACTCACGCTGAGGTGGGGAGGAGAGGAATCGACTGCTGCACAAACCTGCAGACACGCACGCAGGGTAGACACACACACACCGTCACGCAAAGAAGAAATCTGCACCCTTGCTTGCTCGCAGTACGAAAGAGACGGGTAGAGAAAGATAAATCAAGTGGAAAGGGCTTAGTGAACAGACGCAGAAGCCGATGATATATAAGCTGTTCTGCACCACGCGTGCCCGTACATATATATATGTATATATATATATATATACGAGTATCGGTGCAGACAGGGGAGGGGGTGCTGCAGGCGTCGAATGCGGATGTGGCACGAAATGCAGCGCAGACTTATGTTGTTGTATGTGGACGTAGGCGCAGCGAGAGGGGAAGGAAAAGGAGAGAAAGAAGGTCAGCCTTCTTCGTACGCGTGGACTTCGACCGTGTATATGTATGTGTGCGGATATCGCCACCTTTGGAGGGGGGAGTAACCTTGTCGGATCCGTGACACAGCTGGGCGCGTGCGGAGGAGGGAGGGAGGAAGTGGGCGGATGGGGAAGGCGATGTCAGATGAGCGGAAAGGAGGTGATGAAGAAGTGGTGAGCAGGTAGCGAGAAGCTTGTTGCACGTCAGTACAGGCGCAGGTGGTCCATGCTGGGCTACTGCGCTGACAGAGAAACGCATGCTGGCGGCGCAGAGAGAGAGAGAAAGAGAGGGAGCACCACCGGTGTAAAAGCCGGATAGCGTCTTCTGTCAGGATGGCGGGATTCAGTCGTAGAGACCAGTTGGGGCTTTCTCGTGGAGTCGGCGGCATANCACATACACACACACACATACACATGTATATACGAGATGAGGAAGCAGTAGGAGGAGAGGGAGGGGGAGAGTCGGAGCCATGAAGGGAGACAACAGCAAACAAGTGGTACGCTAGGTGGCACAGCCCACACCCACACAGGCAGGGACGCAGACACCGAAACAATCAAGCAAAAGAAGCAGAGCGCACAAAGAACAAAGTAATACACCCAGCGAGTAACACGACACACACACACACACACACACACGTATACATATACATACATATATATATGAATATGTATATCTGGAGAAGGTGAAATAACGAAGGAAACAAAAGGAGAAAGTGCGCACTATGGCCCCCGGAACCGGTTACTCGCGGCGTGTGCGTGCTACCTCTCAAAAGAAGAAACAGAACATGAGACATGGAGAGGCGCCTACCTGAGGAGGAGAGTGCGAGTTTAGGCACTCACGCTCCCTCCCAACCTAAAATGGCGTGCACTGCATGCATGCCTTACGATAGCCCTATGCACGGAACACGTACACGTTCGAGTCCTTGCATGAGCGCGCCATGAAGTCCTGACCGATGAGCCCTTCGATCTCTTGCTTGAAGTTACGCACCGTAACATCAAACACCTTTGCGTTCTTCTCGCGTACCGCGTTGAACAGTTCGTCGTGCTTGATGCGCTGCACATGCTTCATAATCTGCATGATGGAGGTCTTGATCATGTTGCGCCGCTTCGTGACGGTAGTGTCCTCATCCACAGTGCCAGCGGTCACGCGGCGGCGTTCGGCGTTGGGCCAGTACGTGAATTCACCACGCGGGCGGTTAGGCGGGCGAGTATAGTCGTAGTTGAGGGCAATGTGTACCCCACCGGACGGAGCTGCCTCACCTGCACCATCGCTGCTACCGCTGATGCGAACCAGTAGCTTGTCGCGGTCGAGACACAGCCTCAGAACGGCAGCGATGCGCCTCTCGTCCATGCCAGCTCGCTTTGCTAGCGTCTTCAACTCCACCCCGGTCCGGCCATACGCGGCGATCGCGAGGAAGAGCCGCTGCAGCAAGAGCGTGCCGTGAATGGTCGTCACACGGCCGCCTTCTTTGGGGTAGGACACGGTGAAGCTCGTGTACGCGTGGTCGTTCCAGTCCCACCGCAAGATGCGGTTCGAGTGCCTCTCGTTGTACGCATGCTCCACCTTTTCAAGGTGCACAAGAGCGTCATTCGGAAAGGGTAGTAACGTTGTTGTTGCTGACGCGGCCATGGAGAGTGCCTGCCCGGCCCGGGCGACCAGCTCTGCCGCAGACGTTGGAAAAGCAGCGGGGGCGGCACCGCTCTCACCTGCTTGACAGGAAGTTGCCGCTGATGCCGCTTCTTTGTCTCCCCATACACGCCAGTCAAGAATGGTGGTGGCGAGCCTGATGCCTTTGGTCGGCGCCTCGGTCGCCCCCACAGAGCCGTTTGGGGCGAGGTCGAAGAGCTCGCTCTGCGCGGAGTAGCTCATATGGAGCTCGCGGACAGGCTTGAGCAGGGATGCATCGCCCAGCCACGTGGCGAGAAACTGCTCTGCCTCTTGCTCATGACGCTTCTTGTTGCTCTCCAGCTCCGCATCGGAAATGACATCGGGAGCCGGTCGAGTCAGAAGACGTTCCCGCACCGTGATGGTGTAGCGGTTGATAAAGAGGTCGCGGTTCTTGATGCACCGCACCATGCGGAGAGCGCTGTGCAGCTCTTCCTTTGATGTGAAAACCACGGCATCCTGCTCCGCCGCGCTGGGGGGCGGGCCACGGGCGGGTGTCGCTGCAGCGCCTGTGTTGACTGGACGAGGCGCGAGTTCCTTTGGCGCCGGCTGCGGCGGTGGGTTTGGCCACTTCGCACCAATCGTTCGTACCGGTGCCCCCCGTAGGGCAACCGATCGCAGTCCCCCGCCGCGCTGGCTTGCGCTCTCAGCTCGGAGCAAGTACACATGCACACTCTGCAACAGGGGATCGGTGAGCAGATCGGCGTACCGACCGGGCCACCTCGCCCTCATCACATTTTGCACGGTGTCGTAGAAGAGATACTTGCAGTCCCCGAACAGGCTAGTGTCGTAGCTGGCACGCTCGGCGGTGGCGCTGACGTCTGCAGCGATGCCAAAGGTCGACGCGGAGGCAACCGAAGGCAGTGTCTTAGCACCGATCGCAAAAACATCGTCTAAGGCAGACAGATGCAGCTCAAGGGAGGGCTCCGTTACAGCGTTCCAGATGCGCTCGACACGGCGCAGGTACTGCAGCACCGCCGTGCTCAGCCTGGACACAGAGTCGTCCGTCTCGAGAGCGGTGGCCACCCTGGTAGCGAAGCTGTGGTTGCAGTCATTCTCGACCTGATCTAGAGCAGTGGCGATCACATTGTGTAGCACCTCGCCCAGCACACTCGTAAAGCAGCCCTCACCGAGGTTGAACTCCCGCATGATTTGGTCGCCCACATCCAGAGAGGCCCATCTCTGCATGCGGGACCCCGCCGGAAAAGAGAGGCCCTGCAGCCACGTCGCCAGCGTGAGAAGTGCAGCGCAGACTTTCTGTTCAAAGGGGGAAAGCAAAAGGCTAGCGTCGTAACCGCCTATGGTGGACGGGCGACCCGGTCCTGCCACAGCGCTCCCATCGGAAGCCCCGGTGGCGGTCTCGGCTCCGATCGCGCCGCCACTGGTGCCATAGCCTCGGGCGCCAGATGGCAGCGCTGAGAACAGCACAGAGAGAAGTGGATGCAGCGCTTCACGCACCATGGCGTTCAGCACCGTCGATCCATGCGGAAACGAGCCCGTTAGCTTTGGAACATGATAGACCACCTGCCGCTTAGCTTGTGCGGCCAAGTCCGGCGGCGTCTTCACGTCCCAGCAGAACAGCTGCACCAACATAAGTGAGATACCCCAGTCACTCATCTCGTTGCGCTCCACAAACTTCGCTGTAGATTCCATGAACGTGGGGTAGTCGACTAGAAGCTGCTTTAGCACTGGGCTGCAGCGCGCGAAGGGGCCGTTGGCGGCCTCAGAAGCTGCTACGTCCTTCCGCACACCTTGCGCGCGCTTGAGCAGCTCCAGCGTTCTGCTTGGGGGGAAGCGTGATAGGCAGGCGTTCTTGACGTGTCCAAGAACGAGTGCGTCGAGGGTCGCGCGCACCTCCAGGCTTGCGGCGGCGCTGCTGTCCCTCTTCGATTCGACCTCCGCCACGAGGGAGGCAATGCAGTGAATCGAGTGGTCGAGGTGCTGCTCGCTGATGGTGGCCTCGCGTTGCGGGGACTGCTGGAGATCTAGCGCGCCAAGAAAGAGCAGGACAAATCGGAAGAGCCACAGTGACGTCCGAAGCGACTCGAGGAAGTCTTCGCCGAGCGTCAAGATCGCAAGGGCGTTGCGGCGCCCATCCGGGGTGGTCGCCGCGGCTGAGGATGGCATGAGGCGTGTGTGCGATGAAATGTGGGAGAGAAGGCCCTGCACCACCTTAAGCGCGAGCACCATCTCACGGCAGCATCCGACAATACCGATGAAGTACGGGCTCGTGGTCAGCAGGGGCGTAATGACGGTGCGGGCCGCCTCTACACATCTCGACACGAGGTCGACTCCGTCCATCCCGGGCAACTTAAGTTCTTGTACACACGCATCCTCCTGCGCGGTGATGTTCAGCTCGGCAAACAGCTTGTCCATGCGCTCCTGAAAGTAAACGACAATGCCGCGAACCCACTCACGCGCCAAGGCGCGCCCGCCATCGTGGCCGAGGCTCACCGCCGCCGCTGCGCGATCTGCTTGTTGGAACGTGATCGACCAAGAGAGAATACGGTTGATGACGGCGCGTGTGTTGCGGATGTTCTGCCCGCTGCGCACCACCACCTCGCCGTTCATCTCGCGCAGCATCGTCTGCCACTTGGCTGCGATCCCTGGTGGGTTCGATCCCATCCGTGCCACTGATGGGGAACCAGCGGAAGGAACAAAGAAGTCCCGTAGCGGGATTCGGCCATGATCATCTAGCCTGTAGAGGAAAGAGGAGCTCACGTTGTTGCTCTCGGAACTGCGCTTGGGGAGTAGCTTGTCATAGATGCTATTTAGCTTCTTGAGCTCTGCCAGCTCCTCTTCGGTGAAATCGGTGCCGAAGCCCATTGTCGCCGTTGGCTCAGGTGTGGGTGTGTGAGCGGGATTTGTGTGAGAGAGGGGTGGGTGTGTCGCTGACACAGAAGGGGGCAACAGCACCCTGTGGTTTCACGGAGGCCGCTGTTCTGGAGTCAGGCGCTCACCACGGACAACAGAGAAGGGTGCGTGCCTGTCCACGTGTGTGAAGAGGCACGGAC
>KE537497.1:0-10554 GCA_000441995.1 Leishmania turanica
GACGACAGATGAACGAATCAGGAGAGAGACGTCGCCCCCTCATCAGACACATTGCAGGCACGCACACCGGAGAGATGCGCGCACGCAAGGAGAGCGACACAAGGGAGGGGGGAGAGGGGCTTTAGTTCATCACACACGTGCGTGTGCACCACCGCAGAGAGCCGTCCGTGAGAACGGGACGGCGGCCGATGCGCGCTGCTGAGAGGAACGAAAATTGCAAAGGACAACGAAAACGTCGGCCACAACGGCAGAGACGCACACGCGTTCTCACACATCATCCGTGAGGTTGAGCTTCACCTTGCCGTCCTCTGTGGCATCAAAGGCTGGCTGGCCGAGGAAGGGGCAGCCGGCGCAGCGGAAGGCGTCGCCCTTGGAGCAGTTGCCGCACCCACCAGGCGGCATCGTCAAAACCTCCGCCTCAAGCTTGCGCTCCAGCTCAGCGCGGCCGCAGACGCAATTCTTGCAGGCGCGACGGCGCGTCGTGCAGTCCTCGCCCTTGGTCGCCTGTTTCAAGGCGCGGTCCTCCTCCGTGAGAAGGGCATCCTCGTCAGGGATGGGCTGGCGCGTCTTGAGGCTGAACGCCTGCGTCGAGGGGGCAGGCGAGGACATGTGCGGGGTTGGCGGACTCGCAAGCAAGGGGGAGAGGGGAGAGGGGAGAGGGGGTTGGTGGAGTGCACGGAAGCTGACGTCGATCCCACTCGTTCGTTGGTGTCAATGCGTACGTGCGTTCGTGAAGGGCGGGAGCGAAGGATGAGGACAGTGGTGTGGCGGCGAAAAGCAGAGAACGTGGGAGGAAGGGAAGAGACAGCTGCGGTGTGGCCGTGGTGTATCCGCGCCGCCGGGTCGGTGGGTGTGCGTTCGTGGATGTTTTGCCGTGGCCAAAGAAGGGCAGCAGCAGCAGCAGCACAAGGGCCGGTGGGAAGGGGGTAGGAAGCAAGCAGAGAGAGAAGAGATGGCATGCATGGTGGGCATCAGCACCACTGCCAGGGAGAGGTCGGGAGAGGTGAGGCGGGGACGCGAGGCTGCTTGCATGCTGCGTTGAAAACGCTAGGCCACGCACACGAGCACGTGCGCTCTGCGCACGCTGAGCTCAGTCGAGTTAGGAGAGGAGTTCTTCTCTCTCCGCTGCCCTCCCTCTTCCTCCTCCTCCCGCCAACCATCGCATCCTCCAGCGCGTCACCAGGGTGCGGGTGTCTCTCGTCGGTTTTCCGTACGTGCCGGTTAGTGTCGTCGTGGCCGTTCACGCGCCAGCTCGCATGCGCATTGTGAGATGGGTGTGCCGGCTAATCCTCTTCCATTGTACGCGAGAGCTCGTCCTCCTCGCGCACAATGCGCATGTGCAACTCGCGACCAAGGCTCATATTAGCGGCGAAGTCGAGCACCGACTCCCCCGCGCCTTCTGTGAAATGGTACGGGCACGTGGCCACGCTGCTGTGCTGGTAGTACCACTGCAGCTGATAGACGCGGCCATCGACACCCCTGGCCGTGTCACCGGCCCGCAGTACAAGCGGTGGCACCGCCGCATCAACGTGGTACACCGCCTCCGACCGCTGCTTCATCTGCTGACGGGCGAGCTCCTCAGCATCGCCAGTGAGGGTGCGGCCGTAAAAGTTCTTAATGTTTTCCATGCGATCGATGTGCTCCCACGAGGGCTTAAGTCGAGCCCTGCTAGAGCGAAGTCGTACGTCAGCAGCAGCTATCGCCTCGCTGTTCTCCACAACGGACGTGTCCGGAAGCAGCGGGCGATCGCGTGTGATGACGGGATGCTGGGCACGCGCGTCGAGTCGACCGTAGGCGTAGTCGTACACGTGTAAACTGCGACCTCGGCGATCGTCCTTCACGTCCGTCGCAGTCGGCGGCGGAGGCGGCGCCACCACATCCCTCCCGTTATTCTCACCGTTGCTGGCGCTGTGCTGCTTGTCGCTACTCGCGTTCCCTTGTCGAGTGGCGTCAGTCGAGGGAGGCGGCGCGGGGGCCGTGGTGCCAGGCTCCAGCGGCACCCACCGCCACCGTCGCCTTAGCACCCCAAGCTCCTGGTACAGCTCCACAATCAGCTCGCTGCAGGAGACCTCGCCCGTGATTAGCTGCCGCAGCGGGTGTGCCTGGGTGTGGAGCCGCGGCCATAGAAAGGCCAGCGGGTACAGCAGACTTGAGTCCATGCGTCGCCCTTCGCTCTCCTCGCAGAAGCGCGCCAGCCGCCTCTCCCGCTCCGGCGTGTGGTCGTAGTTGCGCAGCCTGCGAACGGCAAAGTAGTGGTAGGCCGGCACGCCCGACGGCGTCACCGACAGCAGCCGCCGCGATGCCTCGACCAGCTGCACCGTGTCGTGTGTCACGTTCCCCTTCACGTCCACCACGTCGTAGTCCTTGTTGTCCATCGCCTCGAGGATGATGGCGCCGCGGCGAATCACAGGGCGCCTCTGCAGCGCCGCCTCCTCAGCACGAAGCTGCTCGCGCACCCAGCGAGTCGGCGACGCTGGCACACGGGAGCCATGTGCCGGTGCAGCCGACTCAGCTTCCTCCGTGCCTCTCTCGAAGACCTCGCTGAGGTTGCGCACCCGGTACGGAGGAGTGGAAAAGGCCGACGCCTTCGAGGGCGACGCCGCTCCCCTCGCCTCGGTAGGCCCGGTCGCGGCGGGCACGCCAGTCTCGCTCGCGTCGTCGCTAACGTGCTCGATCACCGCGGGTGCCACCACCACGGCCACGTGAGAGTAGCGGAGCGCCGCAGGCTTGAAGAAGGACAAAATGAACTGCAGCGTCGTGATGCACCAGCTTACAGGTCCGGTGCCGCGCATGAGAATGATGTCCCCGGGCTGCAGCGTCGGCTCGACATCCTTCCAATCCTCCAGCGTGTAGTCCCTGCCGGGTGCGAAGAGCGCGTCGACAGTGGGCTGGTGAAGCGTGCGCACCACCAGGCAGGTGGCCACGTACACGCCAGCGCCGGCAGCCCCGTAGCCGACCAGCGTTGCGAGCTTCCCGAACGATCCGCGGCGGCGGAAGTTGTGCACCCGCCGGTGCCAAAAAAAATTGGACGCCTCCTTGTACACGGGGGAGCCCACGCCAGCGGACATCGCGACATGCTCGCCAAGCCGCCTGGTGAAGCGAAGCATCGCCTGCGTTCCTATGTGGGCGCTTGCAGGATAGTCCCACCCCCTCCCCTCCTCTGATGTCGGAGGTTTGCGAGAGCCGAGGAGCGGACACACACGTGAACGCTGACACCCCACACGCGCGCGCGGAGAGGAGTCGATGAGCCGGGGGAAGGCTAAGGAGGTGCAGAGTGCACACCGATGTGGAGCGAGCAGAGCCGAGTGACGCCACAGACGGCAGAGGTTGGGGGGAGGGGCTGTCGTCTCTCGCGCACCCTCTGGCCACTGCAGCGCGGCAGCACAAGAATGGAGAAGAAAAGATGAGGAGCGACGAGGATGAGCATTGCAATCATCAACCCCCCCTCCCTCCCCCCGCCGCACGCACCGACGGCGTGTGCGCGCACCCGCGACGTACGGCGGCAGAGACAGCGCGGGGGGGGGAGGGAGGGAGGGAGGGGGAAGACGAAGTGAAAAGAGTCAGCGCTGAGAGCGAGGGAAGCCTTCCCACACAACCCCTCCCCCTCCTTCCCTCCACGAGAAGTCCGGTGAAAAGCACCATCGACGTGCATGAAGACGACGCCGACGGCCGCCACCTCAACGTCTGCACGCAAGCACACCAAGGCTCACAGGCACGCTTGAGGGCAGGACACAAAAACTTCCTCGCCAGCACGAGCACCACCACCCCGCTTCGGCCATGGTGCCTCCTGCGCGAGGAAGGAGAGGAGACTGTCCCTCCGTGGTGTTGGTCAGTACACGGCGCACGTGCGCGGCCTACCGCCGAGGGCGTTTTGCTCTTTTCGTTTGGCGGGCGGGGACGCTGGCGCTTGAGGCGCTCATCATTGCTGCGGACCGCGCTATCAGTGATGGCGGGTGGGAAAGATGAGAAGGCAGGAGTCGAGAGAATCGGAGACGGTCTCGACATCCGCACGCAAGTCATGCGCACCCCGCACACCACACCACATCACACCACAACATCCGTGAGCCGCCTCGTGGGTATTCGGCTCTGTTTCATTTTCGCTTGGCTCTCCGTTCGGTTGCCCGCGTTTCCATCAAGTGATCCCTCCATCGCCGGCCACCGCCGCACACGACCTCCGCCGCCTCCGCAGACGCTTACGCTTTGCCGTGCCCCGCTCGCTCGCTCGCTCTCTCTCTCTGGCAGGCCGCAAGCCTGGCTCATGCGGCCCCATGCGCCACACAACGCGGCACACCTGTACATCACCATCGTCAACCTTCTCCTCGCCACTCACGGACCCACACGCCTCCAAGACGCGCTGGATTGTGCTCGAGTCTCCCTAACACACACACACACACCACGAACAGATACGCGCACGCGCACGTGCGGGGCGCGGTTTAGCCCGGCGGCCCGGCCGGCTGCTGCCCCTCCGGCGGGCGCTCGCGCTGCTTCGCAAGGTAGTCCTCCTTCAGGCGGTTCGACGGCACGGGCACGCGGGCAGCGAGGTAGTCCTTGAGGTTAAACGGACGGTGCCACTGCTTGAAGAAGGGGTGCTCGAGCAGCTCCTGCGCCGTCGGCCGCTGCGAAGCTGTCGGCAGTGTTGCCAGTCGGCAGAAGTCCGCGAAGACGGTGCCCAGCGGTACAGCGCGGTGCTTGTTGAACTGCAATACGTCCACCGGCTTATCCATCCGCGACACGCGGTCGAACTCGTCGATGACGTCCTTGAGGTCATAGGGGTACTCGCCCACCGCGAACTCTGCGAGGGTGACGCCAACGGCCCAGATGTCCGCGGGCTTGCCGTACGGCTCGCCGCGCTGGCGTTCGGGGCTCATGTACTTGTCGGTGCCACAGCAGTCCCCGGCGTCGTCGGACGACGACGACGATGGGTTGAGCCCACTTCTGCCCCTTCGGGTACCGTCCCATTCGCCGGGGCCCTCCTCCGACGATGTCGACTCCGCCTCCAGCACATCCATGCCGTCGCGTTGCGCCAGCAGGCTGTTTGTGGTGCTGCTGAACACCAACCCCTCTGCGGAGCTCCCCATCTCGGGCGGGGTCGTGCCGACCATGACGCTGCCGAGCTGGGCGCTGATGCCTGCGCCGATGCTGCCGCGTTGAGCGCGCCAGGCGTACGGCGCGCGACGGCCACGTGCGCCTGTCAGTGGCAAAGCAGTAAGCGACGGTGACTGCAGTGGCGTGATAGACTGCGCCGGGGCGACGGAGGGGGGTGGCATGTAGGTCAGCATGTCGTTCTTGATGCCGACGCCGTTGCTGTCGCAGCGCTGCGACAGCCCAAAGTCGCTGAGCTTCACGACCCCGTGCTCATTCACAAGGACGTTACCGGGCTTGATGTCTTGATGGATGTAGCCGCGGGAGTGCATGTCGCGGACACCGCGCAGCAGCTGCTCCCCCACAACAGCGACCAGGCGCTCTGTGACGCCATGGGGTTCCTCGACGAGACCGCTGCCGTCGTCCGACTCCGAGTCGTCTGTGCCGCAGTCACTCTTCACGGAGTACGAGTCGAGCAGAAGGCTGTCATTGCTGTCGTAGATGTGCTTGTAGCCGCCGGTGAGGGGGTGGCACGGCACACCGCCGACGTCGCATATCATGCTGTCCACGTCGCTGCTACCGGTAGTGCCGAGGACTCTTGATATACACGGCCTCGGCGCCGACGGCAGTGCCCACTCTGCGAGAGTACGCTGAGAGTCGAGCAGCGTAGGTGAGGTGCTGATCATGGACGGACGCCGCTCGGTGTCGGCGGCGGCGACACCCCCGCCAGTGCCGCTCCTGCCAACGCCAGCCGCCGAGGCATCCTTCAGAGAGCCCTCAGCAACCTGCGATGCCTCGGAAGCGTCACAGAGGAGAGGTGGAACGGGCGGGCTATCACCATGCGCACTGCCGCAGTGGCCGCTCCGCTGGCTCGCACGGCCGCTGCGGCCGCCGCCGTCACCGTCGACGTCGTCATGATCATCGTCGCCGGTGAGCAAACGGTGACGCTCTTGTTGCGACCCTCGCACCATCCGCGCATGCTGTTGTAGGCAGTCGGCGAGGTGATCGAGGCTGCCGTAGTGCATGAACTCCATCACAATGTCCAGCGCCGCCACATCGGCGAGGAAGAAGGCGTTGTAGACCTTGACCATGAATGGGCTGCGGTAAGTGAGATGCAGCACCTGCAGCTCGCGAACCACAATGCGCTGAAGCTGGTTGATGCGACCGCTCGAGACGGCGCCGCTGCGCAGGAACGGCGCGGTGCAGCCCAGGCACAGTGGGGAGAGGTCCACCCGCTTCACGGCGAGGCGACGGCCGGTGGGCTTGTGTATCGCGACGAACACCGTCGCCGAGGCGCCTTCACCGCAAGTCGTCGAGAGGATGTCAAGGTCACGTAGCCGAACCACGTTTGGCGGCAGCGGCGGGAACGACGTATTCTGAGTCGTCCCTGAGCCGCCCATCATCGGGGCGGCGGCCGTCATCGTCGTTGCTGCTGTCGTGGTGGTGCGGCAGCCACCAGGGTTTGTATGCCCGGACGGGCTGCCCACACAGCTGCCGGCAGTCGTCGAGGCGATACTGCCTCTATAGGTTGGTATATCGACGTAGGGCAGCAGCAGGCTGTTCGCCGTGTCGGTGTCGGTAAAGGCGCCGGCGCCCAACATGCCCGCTGCGCCGCCTGCGGTCGCAAATGGGGGCGGTGAGGCCGTGTTCGTGGCACCAAGCGCCCCTGGCAGCCAACCGTTGCTCGCCTGACACCTCCGCTGCGCGTGGCAGATGTTGCCACCACTGCCGCCAGAAGGCCGCCCAAGTGCGGTGGTGGAGTTGGGTGTGGCGACCTGCTGCTGCGCCGCTGCAGCGGGGGCACCACCGGTCATCGTGCCGAAGCCAAGGTTTCGGGTAGTCGAAGCGTTGGTTTCTGTCACGTGATGCGCGCCAAGCAGCAAGCCTTCATGCTGCTGCGGCTGCTGATGCGGGGAGCCGCTCGCGCTGAGGAAGTGAGAGGCCGCAGTGTCGTCGCACAGCGTGCCCAGGAGCTGCGGCGGTGGCCCAGCGGCAGCACCGGCTCTATCGTGGTGCGCGCCGAGGGGGCTTGGGAGCGCCAGCCGCTGGCTGTCCATCGAGTACGTGATCGGGCTGAAGGGCGTGTCCATGCTGGTAGAGAAGAGAGTGAAAGACGCGTTCGCCGTGGTGTTGGTGCCTCCTCCTCCTCCGCCGCTGTGGTGCATGTTGCGCGCGTTGCCCGACCCACCGCCGCCGCCGCCGTGGTAGGCATGGGGCGAGTACCAGTCGGAGCCGGTTGTGTTCGGTGTCATGGGGCCTAGTCCACCTGCGCCGCCGCCAACACCCCCACCACCCCCGAGGTCGTTGCCGCCGCCGCTGGGACCGAGTAGTTGCATGCGCCCCACAAGGCCGCCGTTGCTGCTCACGGGCGAGTAGCTGGTCGCAGATCGCTGCGGGTGCAGCAGCTGTAGCGGTTGACTCCTGCTGCCACCACCGCCAGCTCCGGTTGTGCTGCTGCCCATAAAACTGCCACAGGTGCCGCCTGGCCCGGCCGCTCCGCCAGTGGCGCTGCCGGCGTCGATGCGGGTTGGGTTGAGAAGAAGCATGTTACGCACCGTAAGGCAGCCGTCCCGCGACACGCGGAACATCCCTGCGACGAGGGTGCGACGATCGTGTGAGATGCGCACGAGGCCGCCGCTGCGGGTGCTAGAGGAAAAGGTGTTCAGGTTCTGGGCTACGCTTCCATTGGCGCGGGTGAACGGGCCCGATCGAGCGGATGTGGCCGGGGGGTTGCAGCCGCTTCCGCGTGCGGGTCGATCTGCCATCGTGCTCGCCAAGTCGCTTGCGCTGCCGCTATTTATGGTCATCCCCATGGACCGCGAATTCAGCGGAGGGGTGGTCAGCACTGAGGAGCAGGCACCGGCGCTGGCAGCAGCAGCGGCAGCCGAGGTGGCGGTTCGGCTCGCTGAAGAGGGCGGCGCAGCTGACCCGGGAGAGGTCATCTCACCGCTTGTATCGTTCGCACTGACGGCAGTGCTGGGCGGCGCTGGGCCGACCGGAGAGCGAAGACGAAACAGCAACGGCGGCGGTACGCGGCGGAGCACTGTGCGAGCAGTCGCAGCAGCCCCGGACAGAGAAAGCGGCGACAAGACCCCGGCAGCAGCAGCACCACCACCACCACCCGTGCCAGTCACCGATAGACGCGCGGCGGAAGGCGGCTGAAGTCGGTTGGCACCAGCGGTGGAGGTCGTGGTGCTGAGCGACGCCGCTGGCGCACTGCCACTGCCGAAGCTGCCGGCGCCGCAGTGGTTGGCGAACCCGCACAAGCTGTTGTTGCTTAACAGCGGTGTCGCGTTCGGTGTAACAGCACCGCCAGCGGCAGCGATGGATGCGTAGCCGGCTTGAAAGGATCCGTAGCGAGACATTGTCGCACTCGACGGCGTCGTAACTGGTGCGATGGCTGCCGGGGTGATGGCGCCCGCTGCGCTGTGGTGAGCCGCCGTCAATGCACCACTGCTGCCGGTGAGGCCCCCTTGGCTTTCACATGCGGCACGGTGCTGCTGAGCAACGATAGGGTGGGCCGGCCGGCCGGATCGGAGCGGCGGTGAGGTTGTGGGCAAGACTGCCGGCAGCTTCACGTGCGCAGGCGCGTAGGGGGCGGGATTCACGGGCAACCGTGTCGCCGCCAACTCGTGCAAGTCTCGCCTGACCACAAGCGTGCTTAGTCGCTCTCCATCTGCGTCCTCCTCGCCACCGCCGTTGCCGTGCGTCGGTAACACGGATGAGACAATGGTCGAAGATAGTGGGCTGGGTACGCCAGGTGTGCGCGGCAGAGGCGCAGGCGGCCGCTGCACCTGCCCGTGCACGGGCTGGTTGGTTTGAGAGACAGAAGAGACCGCCTGCGTCACTGACGTCGTGAGTGATCGATCCTCTTGTCTGCCGACAGCTTGCGTGATCAGCACGGGCCTCGTGGCAACGGTCAGAGAAGTCGTCGCCGGCGAGCTTGAAAAGAGTGACGGCGGACGTCGCTTCTCACGGCGCGGCCCTGACGGGGGCGCTGTTGCCGCCTTCGTCGAGCAACTCGGCGGCGCGCCATCGTTCAGCGGCAGCATCAGCGACCCCGCTTGAGACGACAACGTCTCGGACCCCTTCATGGTGGTGCACGCCGACAGCGTGTCAGGCAGCATCGTGCGAGGCAATCCGCTTGCTGCTGTGGTGGTGTTGGTGGCGGTGGCCGTCGTCATCATCGTTGTCAGGCCCCCACCTGCGCTGGGCTGCTGCCCTGCAGAGCCCCGCGATACGGCATCTATAGCGTCTCTAGCACTGTCCTTCGGTTGCAGGGAGATCGGCTGCGCCTTGAGCAGCGAGCTAGGAGCCGCGCTCCTCATGCCAGTCATGGCGAGTGTTGCGTCACTGCCCGCGTTTACAAGGGACGAAGAGCTGTGCCGCGCGTCGGTAGCGTCAACGGCACCCTCTGAGCTTGGCTGATCCTGCATGGGCGGAGCCGGCAGCGTGTCTCTCAGTACGCAAGTCTCAGCGGCGTACATGGAGGTCGTCGACGCCGTTGCGGTGCTCGAAGAGGACGTTGCGCAGTCTGCCGCGCCATCGTGGTCCAAGTGCGAAGTGGCGTAGGCGGCGTCGGCACTTCGACTCCCCAGCTGCGCTGCTGCGGCAGGAAGGAAAGGAGGAGAAGGGCCGGGATCATTGCTGGCATGTTCGCTGCGCTCGTGCGCTGAGACACGGGGCACCCGCATCGATACAGCCCTGTCATGCTGAGCGGCGTCAGGCCGCGTACAACTGTTGTGTTCTTCATCGCACGATGGGCTGGCACCAGGTAGGCCATCAGCAGTCGGGTCTACGTATTGGAGAGGGCCGTCGCATGGCGGCAGTGATGAGACGAGCAGCTGTTGTTGTTGTTGCTGCTGCGCCAGTGCCGTCAGGGAGGACGACATTATCGCGGTTGATGACGACCCGGTCGGCGGCGACGGCTCAGCGGACGCCGAAGAAACGCCCGTGGATGTCATGGTGGCAGCAGCGGTGGCGCTGTCGAGCTGTGAGCCGGACATCAGCGGCACACCCTTTCAGCGAGAGCGCGGAGGGACGGAGAAACTCGCGCGCTGTGCTGATCCAAACAAGCGGAGCGAAAGAGAAACCGTTAGCACACGCGTGAGAGATAAGAGGGGGGGGGGGGGGGGCTGGGGGCGTGTGTGTGTGTGTGTTAGCGTGTGTGTGTGTGTGTGCACGCGCGATGCCTAGCTGTGTAAAGATGTATAGATATGTACAGATATCTATACATCTACAGATACCTGTATATATGTATATATATATATATATATGTGTAGAGAGAGAGAGATTGGGTGGATGGATGGCTGCGCTTTCTGCCGCCGCTGCTGCGTCGGCTCCACCCGCTGCCTCCGCAGACCACGGGGAGGCGGACCAAACAAGTTAAACGAAAAGAGATGACCGCACACGCCACAAACGTCTTGAAGGGGAGGGGCGGGGCGGAGAGGGGAGAGGGGAGAGGGGAGAGGG
>KE537497.1:15116-31304 GCA_000441995.1 Leishmania turanica
CCACTTGCGTTACCGCTCGCGGTGCCACACGAGCGCCAGCATACCAGCCCCGCAGTGAGAATGGAAGCGAGAGCAACAACACAGACGAGCACACGCGCAGACGTCGAGAGGAGGGGATGGTGTGCGACGTGCGAGGTATCCGAGACGATCACAGCGCGGCGGCCTGTGCGCACAGGCCGCCGTGTGTGCGTGTGCGTGTGTGTGTGTGTGTGTGTGTGTCTGTGTGTCCCGACGAAGAATATAGAACAAGCGATCAGGTGAGTCGCTAGAACGGGCCAGCGACTCCGTGAATCCTCCGAGCGCGCAGACAGAGGGAAGGAAACCACCAGTGGTCGTACGACAAATCAACACGGGCGGAGGATGAAGAGGAGGAAGAGCGGGGATCGCATGTGGCACGCAGGGCACAGGCGCCCGCATGCGAATGCATCGCTTGATGGGGAAGCGAACAGAAAAAAATGTTGTTGTTAAATGGAAGGGAAGGGGGAGACGACGCAAGATCGCGTGGAGCACCACCCACGCCACACATGCGCGCACGCGGCGTCGATTGGGAGCATCACACACACACACACACACACACACACCTCCCGCACACGCAGTCGTCGCACTGTCATTGTTCCTTTCCGCCAAAGACTGCCTGTGCACGTGCAGCACGCTGTGTTTGTGTAATGAGGCACATGCCGAGGAAGAGAGGAAGGGGCGTGAGGCGGGCGCGAACGCCTAGAGAAGGATGGAAGTAGACAACGAGAGCAGGCGTAGCCGCCACCGCCAGATGCAGCCTTGGTGTCACCCTCGCTTGGCTCCCACCAGCGTAGCCTGAACCACTCCGCCAGCTACACGCTCACAGCTGGCTCGCCTCACTCCCGCCGCACATCAGCTGCACAACGCGGCGAACCACCAACAGGCCCTTGTCCAGCTGCTCCAGCGACACGAACTCGTTTGCCTTGTGTGCCTGCTCAATGTTGCCGGGGCCGCACACAACGGAGTTGATGCCAGCGGCCTGGTACTCGCCCGCCTCTGTGCAGAACGACACCTTCGTCACCTTCGGCAGCTCAGGGTTGGCAGCCAGGAGGGCCTTCACGACCGACGCATCCTTGTTGCCGCCAAAGGGCTCGACTTCGCCGCGCTTCACCACCTCCATGCCCCCCTCCGGGCACGCCAGCTTCACGCGCTCCGTCTCCGCGCCGATAAAGTCCCAGATCTCCTTCTTGATCACAGATGCAGGGTGAGACGGCACGTTGCGGAACTCGAAGCCCAGCGAGCACTCAGCAGGGATCGTGTTTATTGCATTGCCGCCGGTCGTGAGAGCCGGGCAGAGGGTCGTGTGGGTGATGTTGAAGCCCTCCTCGAAGGGGCCCTCGCGGGCGAAGCGATCACGCATCTCGAAAAGCTTCTGAAACACGCGCATCGCAGGCTCAATGGAGTTGTACCCAGCGGTCTGCAGCGAGGAGTGCGCAGCCTTGCCTTTGAACGTGATGTAGCTGTAGAAGATGCCCTTGTGCGCAATCACGAGGTCGAGCATCGTCGGCTCGCCGATGATGCAGCCCTCGCACTTCTTCAGATCGCTTCCCCGCTCGCGCATCAGCTGCCGTACGCCGTCGAACGTCGTCTCCTCGTCGTACGTCAGCGCGATTTGCACGGGCTTCCGCGGCGGGGCGCGCACCCACTCCGGCACAAGGGCAAGGCACACGGCAATGAACGCCTTCATGTCGCACGACCCGCGCCCGTAAAGGTTGCCGTCGCGCTCCGTCAGCACGAACGGGTCGCTTGCCCACTTCTGCCCGTCCACTGGCACGACATCGGTGTGCCCGCTGAGGAGCAGCCCGCCTTCCACGCTGCCGCCCGCGCTTGGCAGCGTCGCCAACAGGTTTGCGTGAATCCCGTCCGCCGACCGCATCACCGTCACGTGCTTCACACCGCACCCTGCAAGGTACCCCTGCACGTACTCGATCAGCGGCAGGTTCGTGCGCGCACTCACAGTTTCGAAGCTAACCAGCTTCGCCAGCATATCACGCACATGTTGGAGGGAGGCCATTGTTCCTGGAGAGCAGCCGGCGTGAGAGGTCGATAGCGGCGGGAGCAGAATCGCCGGAAGTGAAAGATGCAGTTTCAGAGAATGGCGCAGCGAATTTCTAGAGAGAGGCGGGCGGAGGAGGTAGATTCGTTGAGAGACCATCTGAGATGCACGCGCAGGTGCTGCACGCCGCGCATGATCGCGGGTGTCCATCACGTGGCATAGCAGACGCCACAACAAAAGGGGGGGGGGGGCAGGCACAATGTCGCCCTCCCTCCCCACCACCACCACCACCACCCCCGCAGCGAACCTGGTGGTGTGCGATGCGGGCAGGTGCACACGCTCTCGCACGCATGCATTGCATGCAGTGCCACTCGATACACATCGGCCCATCTGGTCAGTGCAGCTCACACGCCGCAAAGCAGATGCACATGTACACCGCCGGCAAATTTCATGAGCCGCGCAGGCGCATCACGTTACTAATCCACATACACGCACACACACACACACGCACAGAGAGAGAGAGAGAGCGGCAACGCGGCAGGCGGCGGGGTTCAGAACGAAGAGGAAAGCGCCGGCACAGACTCACGCCCACGGGGACACTCCTCTGCCCCCCCCCCTCCACTACTACACCATCGTGAAGCCCATGCTACCGTACGTGATCGCCAGCATCAGCTTTTCCTTGAGCACCGCAGCTGAGGGGTAGACGGGCAGGTCGATCTTGTTGAAGCACGTGTGCGCCTGCGGCAGGAGGTCTTCCTTGGTTACGGCCCAGCGGCTGATCGTGAAGGGCAGCGAGCGGCCGTTCGATCCCTCGAGATGGCCGAAGCCGCCGTGTGGCACCTTTGACGAGCCGGTGGTAAATTGCAGAAGGTTCGCCAGGTCCTCCTTGCTCATGGAGCCGACCGCCTCCCAGAACCAGCGCACCTGCGGCGACGTGCTGCTGTAGCCCTCGTACACGGTGTGCGTGCGCAGGTCCTCGACGTCGATGTTGGGCATGCCACTGATGACCAGCTCCAGCTCCTTCTCCGTGAAGCACTGGATCTCGCGGCGGGGGATCACCGAATAGAAGCCCTTCAGGAAGCGCAGCAGCTGGTCCTCCGTGCGCTTGGTCATATAAAACTCGCACAGGAGGCGGACATACTGCTGCTTGTTCGCGTTCGTCACGGCCGTGTCCTGGCCGTTCGGCTCCAACTCCGCCTCCTCCACCGAGCCGAAGCGATCGTAGTTGACGGCGAAGGTCAGGCCAAGGTCTGTGACGTCGTTCTCCATGATCCAGTTGAGGTTTGTGTACAGCTCCGGGTCGAAGCTCTGCAGGTCGGCGAAGACAGGGCGGTGGCCAATGATGTGCCGGTAGAACGCGCGCGTGAAGTGGATGTCGATGGGGACGTTGTGCGCGATCGCCAGCCCTGTCACGACGCCCGCAAACTGAAAGTACTCGAGGTGGTTCGGGTTGACGCTGGAGAACGGGTTCGGCTGGAAGGAAATGCTATCCTGCGAGTGGATGAAGAGCGCGTACCTCTCGTCCACAATGGCCTCGGAGAGGAGCTGCAGCCACTCCCGCGTCAGGCCGCCGGCGTCGGCGCCTTCCTCGCCATGGAAGCGGATGTGCAGCTGGCCGCCAAAGGACTTAACCTTCTGCAGCTCCTTGAAGCTATCGAGCAGGCAAGTCTGGCGGTTCACACGCAGCAGAATGTTCGGCCCACGCCGCGAGCCCAGCCGCCGCCGGAAGTCCGTCAACTTGAAGTTGAAGTCGATCAAGTTCGGCTCGTACTTGAGAAAGGCAAAGCTGTCCTTCAGGAGATTACCATCCCAGTGCAGGAGCGTGTTCAGCGTCGTGCGGTTCTCCTCCAGCACCATCCGCACCACACGCGGCAGCCGACGGTGCTGCAGCTCCTCGGAGCTCTTTAGCCCTTCTTCGGACAACCGCGTGCCGGCGGCCGTCATCCACTGCGCAGCATCCGGTCGCTCTGCCAACTCGCGCACCGCGCGGTCCGACACGGACGACGGCTTCGTCGAGGCGTGCAGGAAGTGCTCCGTCTCTCCAGCTAAGCTGCTGCGACTGTCCGTCAGGGTGCGTGCGCTGGAAGAGGCGCCGAGCAGCCGTGACTCGCTCAGGTGGTACTTGCAGAAAGTTTGGAGGATGGATGAGACGCACGAGGGCAGCGGAAGGACCTCTTTCGGTGCCACGTGCTCCAGCAGCGTTGACACGTCGAGCAGGTACGCCTGGCTTGCCCGCCACAGCATGGTGAAGGCGCGCGGCTCGGAGCGCATGGTGGCCACGTAGGGTTCGAAGAGCAGCTGGATGGCGTCGCCCTCGCTGTTCTTGATATCGAGCTTGACGAGAAGCGCCATGACAGTGTCGGTGTCGAATACATAGCCCTCTGGGATGCTCAGCTGCTGCCATGTGTGGCGGCCAGAGAGCCCGCTCACGTTCGTGCCACCGCCCGACTGCGACCTCGTCGGGGCAGACGCAGCCAGGCCGACCCCGGCATTGTGGCCGTTGCTGCTGGGCCTCGGGTGCAGGATCGCGTACACCTCCTGGCGGAACTCGTCTCGCGCCGCCTTCAACGCGCGCACCCTGGCGTCGGCCAGCTCGACGAGCTCCTGCTCCAGGAGCTGAATGGGACTTACCCGTGCACTGCCAGTGCCGCTGTGCAGCGATCCGGAGGCGGAGTGTAGAAAAGGTGGCCCGGCCGTCGCAGAGCCGACGCCGCCGGTGCCGGCACCGGCGGCGTCACCAGAGAACAAGCTAACGCTCTCACGAGCCCCGCACTCTTGCAGACCGAACGACATGAGATGCACCACGTTCATCGCAACGTCGGACCGGCAGAGCGGGTGTCGCAGCAGTCGCATCATCGAGGTGACCGTCTCTGGCACGGTTTGCAGCATGAGGGCTGCCGCCCGCCGCGTGCGCTGCTGCATCTCCGCGAGCGTCAGGCGCTCGCGCGAGCAGTTGGCGCAGAGGTCAAACTGACAGGAGGAGCAGTGGAAGCAGTAATCAAACCCCGGGTTGACACCGCACACGTTGCACACGTAGCCGCCGTCCTCGTAGTTGGACAGGAGGCGGATGTTGGTCCACCGAAGTCGGTGCGGATGCCGCGGGTGCGCGATGAGAGTCTCTGTCAGCAGCTCGCTGGCGTTGGGGTCGGCGCCGCTGGCCAACTCGTTGTCCTCGGAGGCGGTGGACATGGAGCGCTGGCAGCGCAGAAGCTGCTGCAGCAGCTTGTCCAGTGCCAGCGCAAAGCTGGGCACGTGCACGTGCTGCCGCGCGACTCGCCACAGTCGGTTCCACAGGCCGTGCTGCACCGCGCGTTGCTCCGCCGCGTCCAGCTGGGCGTCAAGCGGTTTCAGAGTGGCCGCGTCGACAGTGTTATCGGGTAACAGGAAAAAGGCGGACACCATGGCTTGGTTCTGCTTCACGAGGGACACGAAGAGCGTCGTGGCGTCTTTGATGAACTGCCGGTTCGCGGCCAGCTCGCTCGTCGACAATGGGCGCGAGAAGTGGGACGACGACGTCGCGGGCGTGGACGGTGACGCCCGAGCGGCGGCCCTGGCATTGGTGGTAGCGGTGGCGGACCTGCCGAAGCCAGCGGCGCTGTCGGGCAGCACATCCTCCGCTGTCGTCGTCGGCGTGGCTGCCATCAAGTCCAGCAGTTGGCAGGCGACTCGCACCGCCGTGCTTGTGTCGGAGATGAGCAGCTGCATGAAGCGCTGTAGCTCCTGATCCAGGCAGCTGATGCCCGTCAGCAAGTTGCACGGCAGCGCCAGCGGCGCCGTCGCCCGCAGCCGTAGCAGCTCGATGCAGCGAGCAACAATCTCCTCCGGCACATCAGGTAAGGGAAGGGCGAGCGGGTGGTACAATGTTTCCTGCACTGGCACCATGGACTCACTCAGCGCTGCGAGCGACGTCGACGGCGCCGCCGCCGCGTGCGATCCGGAGGCGGAGCGCTCGGCGGCGAAGGCGCCACCGCCGCCGCTCGGCAGCGTATGCGGTGGCGGGGACAGTGGTGACACAGACGAGTCGGATGCCACCAAGTCCGCGGACGGTGGCAGCTGCAACGACGGAAATTGCGGCAGATGGTAGTGACCCGCGCCAGCGGTGCCGCTGGCAGCTGCCATCGGGGCACCGCGTGGTGGAGCGCGGCGCGTCATTGCGCTGACGCCACGGTGCACACCATGCCGGTGGTTAAACATCATGACCTCACGCATCGCATCATCGTCGCGCAGCGGCGACAGCATGAGCCCGGGAGCGCTCACCTCCGCTGCTCTGTCTGGGTACAGACTCATGGAGTGCGATATGGACGAAGACGTCGGCGGCTCGAGTGCCTGCAGCACCGCCTCGCACCGGTACAGCCGGCGTGCCAAGAAGAGTTCGTGGTTCAACACCTCGTACAGCGGGGTGGGGGAGCCGAACATGACTCGCATGACCCCCTCGACCGTCTCCATGTCCCGCAGAGCCGGCAAGCTGGTGCGGATGCCCGACGCAACGGTCGCTGCCGTCGCCGCCGCTGTTGCGCCGCTGCCCCTTGCGTCCCGCGTGGTATCCCAGGCACCCAGCATCCACAAGCGCGACTGGCGCTGGCTCGCCTGCTGCTGCTGCTGCTGCAGTTGCTCTGCCTGCGCGCGCTGGTGCTGGCGCCGCTCCTGCTCGCGCTGCGCGGCCTGCTCAGCCTCCTCGCGCGCCCGTTCCACCTCGGCGCGCAACTCCGTCGCCTCCCGCAGCACCTCAGGGTAGGAGCGAAGAAGCTCAAGGTCGCATTGCAGCAGCAGGTCGCGGCGTGTCTCGGCATCGACGAGGAGCAGCGTTTGGTAAAGTTCGCTGGCGTTGTTGTCGGTGCCTGTCACCCGCACCCACCGCGCCTCCACCTCCATGGCGTGCCGCTGCGCATCCTCCGGCATCGAGTTCAGAAAGCCCGGGTACAGACGGGTGCGCTGCCCTCGCACCTCACGCTCGTCGGCGCCGCGGAGCAGGTTCATGCTGTCGAACAAGATCTCGCTGCGGACGTCCTCGGGCATCTCAATCAGAAACTGTGGGTTGAGGGTGCCCTCCCACGGCTCTGGTGCCGCTGGTGGCGCTGGCGCCGGCGTAGCGGCAGTTGCTGCGGCTGTGTTCGTCGGCTGCTCCGACGTAGCGGATGCTCTCTCCGCGGAAGCCTGCGGCGGTAGTGACTCTGCCGAGGAAGCGGTGTGGGCGTTGGCGTTGCCCGCCGCGAAAAGAGCCAGGATGCGTGCGGTGAGCGCGTCGATACTTGTATCAGCCTCGCTGGTTGTGGTTGGCTCTGTCTGTACCTCCGCCGCGCCTGCTGTGTTGCCTGCCTCGGCTGCTGGTCGCTGCGACGTGCCAGCGGTCGTGGGAGACGTGGCATCGAGCGAAGCGCTCTCGGCGGCAGCTGCGCCCTGGGTCGTCGTGCTTGGCGCTGTGACATCCAAAGGCGAGCGTGAGTCGCGTCCGCGACGCATGACCTGGTCGCTCGGGGTATTCTCCGCCCCAGCCGCTGCCGAGAAGGGCGATGGCAAAGTGGTGGACGACAGCGGGCGGCGCCGCGGCTGCTGCAACGCGGCCGTCGGTGTCACGGTGTTAGTGACGCGCAACGTGGCAGAGTTGTGCTGAGGGGAAGGACTGCCAGAGTCGTTGGTGGTGCCAACGCTACGCTGGTGTACCTCCGCCAATAACCGATACGCCAGATCGGCGCTGCCGCCATTGCCGTCGCCACTATGCCGACTTGCCGCCGGCGCCTCCTCCTCGAAGGCGTGCAGCACCGGCAGCGGCGGCGTCTCCGTCTCCACCACGTTGTGAGCCGCCAGCGGGCGCACTGCCAGCAAGATGGCGCGATAAGCGCACGCTGCAAAACTTTGTGCCCGCTCCATCGCCGTAGCCGCTGCTACGGGGCGCCCAACCGGGTCGTCGTTGAGGTATGTGAGGCTGCCAGCAGTCTGCTGTGCTAGGCCATGGCGCAAGGCGCCGGAGTCGCCGCCGCCGGCAGCCATCTCCGGCGAATACATGTCCAGCAGAGGATCCTCGAGGTGGTCCCTCCCCGACAGCAAGTGCCCCGCGCCGTCGTAGTACAAGGACGCGTCGTCGTCGTCGTCGTCGTCGTCTTCGTCGTCGTTGTCTTCGTCTTCGTCGTCGTTGTCTTCGTCGTCGTCGTCGTTGTCTTCGTCGTCGTCGTCGTTGTCTTCGTCATTGTCGTCGTCGTTGTCTTCGTCGTTGTCTTCGTCGTTGTCGTCATCGTCGTCGTCGTCGTCGTCGCCATCTTCCCTGCGGTATCGACCACCACCCGCGGCCGCCCGCGGGGAGCTCAGCGGGGACGGCACGAAGAAGCCGGACATCTCCGGCTGACTGCGGTACAGGTTCTCCACGTCGTCGTCCCCATCCATGTCGGCGCCGTCGTCGACCATATCATCGGGAAAGAGGGCGTTGTCGTCTTCCTCGTCGGGGCTCAAGTAGTCTTCGTCGTCGCCCTCCTCGTCCTCTTCGACCGCCTCCTCTGCGTCGTCGTCGTCGTCGTGCCGGCGTCGCCGGTGACGCCCCATGGCCTCCTCGGCGCGCAGTGAGCGTATGACCGCTTCCTCATACGTCGCCAGCGCCACTGCGCGGCGGCGATGGCGGTGCTCTTCCTCGTCGCTGAGGCCGCCGCGGACGACATCGTCGCGCGGCGGCACCAAAGACGCGTGCCGCGGGCCTTCCGGCATGCGTGGGACAGCCGCACCGACCATAGCGGGCGGCGAGGACAGCACTTGCGGTGGAGAGCGTCGCTGCTGCACGCTACCCTGCGCGCTCACACTCGGCTCCTCCTCGTTGCCGCCGCTGTTCTGAACGGACCGCATCCCACCAGCGCGCCTCACCGGGTGCATGGGAGGCCACGTGTCGGTGCTCTCGACACCATTAGGCGCCGCGGGCCGCGCCGCTGCACCGTCATGTCCCGCACGCTCACCGAATCCGCTGCCGCTGTCGGCGCCGTCGTCACCGTCACCGTCGTCGTCGCCACTCTCGTTGCCGTCGTCCTCCACGTCGCCCTCCTCCTGCTCCTCCTCAAAGGTGAGAAAGGCGTGCAGCGCATTCGCGTCCGGCACCTCGGCGCCCATGCCGTGCTCACCTGTAAAGCTCGAGGTGATCTCGAGCACGTTGTCGGCGACTTGCACGGCGCCATCGCCGCCGCTGCGAATCGTGTCACGCGCGAGCAGCGCCTCCAGGTGGTCGAAGGCATGACGCAGGCCGGGTGGCTCGGCCGCACCACGCAGCTGGGACGGCGGCCAGTCCATCGTATTCGCAAGCTCCGGCCCATGTAAACCAGGGTAGGGGCGGCGCAAGGAGGACGAGACACCACCCTGGCTCATCCACAGACTCGTCCTCGACAACCCACGCGGCAGCCGATGATGCTGCTGCTGCATGTCCTGCTGCTGCTGCATCTGCTGCGCCGCGTACCGCCTCTGAGACGGTGACAGCATCTCCGCTAGTTTGAACTCGCCCAAGGCGAGCAGCTGATGCGCGAGCAGCTGCAGCAGCGACGTTGCATCGCGGCCGTGCTCGCATGACTGCAGCAAGCACACGCGAAACAGCAGATCAAGAAGACCGAGGCGGCCAAGGTGGTCGAAGAAGCGTAGGAACGACTCCTGCACAGCGCTGCTGACGCCCATCCGCTGCTGAGTGGCCCGCTGACGGGCTGGCAGAGCCACCGTCGCCGGCTGCGGGCTGCCTCGCTCCAAGAAGCACAGCACATCGTGCAGGCAACGTGTGAGCGTCTTCGTTGCGCAGCGAGCTCTATCCTTTGCCTCGACCAGCTGCTGCTGAGCAGCCGGTTCTCTCTCCTCCGCCGGCGACGGGACCGCCGACGCCGCTGCCAGCGCTGCTGCTGCGAGGCCGTCGCGTGTAGACGCGGCCACGACTTCCTCGTTTCCATCTCGATCGCTGCCGACGGCGTTGTCGTTGTCAGCGCCCGCGACGGCCTCAGGCGAGGCCTCCGCCACCGGCGTCGTCCCAACGGCGGTCACCTCCACCGCCGCGACGAGGCAGCCGAGCGTGCGCACAACCACCTCTGATACGGTGATCGGGTCATGCGCGAAAATGGCGGTCGCAAAGTCCACGCTGCCGGTGATGTGGCCGCCAACACCGCCACTACCGCCGCCGCCGCTGCTCCGACCCGCCTCCCCAAGTGCGGAGCAGAAGTACAGCGCGAGGGCGAGAAAGGGCGGCACAGCGATGACAGGCGGCCGCCGCGACACGGCTGGTGCGCTGCGGTCGCCGTTCGCCACGGATGTGGCAGGCCCGCCTTCTCCCTCTCCACTGAGGGCGGCCGTAGCAGCTAACGCCTCAGCAGAGCTGACAGGGGTGCCACGCGCGCCAGCAGTAGACGTGAGAAGCTCCGCGTACATGGCCGGTACTGGCACCTCAAAGTTAGGGGAGAGCAGCGCTTTGCACACGCCTGGAAGCTGCACCACGACGGCAAGCATGCTGGCGCCGTGCGTGGCGCGCCCTTGGCCAGCATCGACATTGCGGGCAAGGTGCTGCACAAAACACTGCACCCGCTCCACAAAGTCGCGTGACGGCGTCGATGCCGCACCACAGCGAGGTCGACGCGCCGCACGAGGGCTGTGGCCACGACTTCCGGCGGCAGTAGCACCTGCTGCCGGGGGCCGCGGTCGTACCCACACCCCCAGCCACGCCGCCGGCATCTCGCCCGTCGCCGCGCGCACCCACCGCACCTCGCAGTAGCGACGGAATGCGTGGTAGAAGGCTATAGGGTGGCGGATGATGTAGGGCTCCAGGTTTGCGAGGAAAATGCTGATGGGAATGAGGTAGTGGTGCACGGCGACGGCGGCCTCGGTGTCGCCGCTATTCGCCGCCCCTGCAGCGCCACCGTCGGCGCGCAGCTCCTCCTGCTCCGCCGACTCTGCAAGCTGCGACGAGGGTGCTTGGTGCGGCGCGCTGTTCGCTGACGACACACACACATGCGCCTGACTGCGGGGTTTCCGATGTCTGAAGCTCTTCCGTGCTGTCGCTGCAGCCGCCCTGCCCTCCTCGCGCGAGGGAGAAGACGGCTCCACCGGCGTGTTCGCCGACGCACGCGTGAGCCGCAGGTGATGGGCCGACAACGCGGCGTACGCCTTGTCGGTCAGCCGCCGCCCCTTGCGGTGCACCTGCACGGTGGTCCGCAGCACCGTCACCATGTGCTGCCACACGTCCTCCTCAAGGCGCAGCATGTCAGTCAGCAGCAGCCCGCTCAGCAGCACGGCCTTCTCGCGGTTCGGGGGATCGATGTGGGTGATGTACGCACACAGCACCGAGAGCGAGTCGGCGCAGCCGCTGGTGGCATCAGCCGACGCATCGCGACTTGATGCGGGCGCCATCGACCTTGCAGCAGCCGTGTATGTGGCCGCTGGCGGGGCGGGTAGCCCCGCCGGGCGGTGGGTGCGTACAAGGTGCATGCACGTGGTGTAATAAGTCGAGAAGCATGTCAGCAGGAAGTGCACCATCACCTCGTCAACAGCGCACTCCACCACCTCCACACGCGGGAGAGTGAGCCGCGCCGCCACCACCTTGGCTGTGGTGACGGGGGCAGCAGCAGAGGCCGGCAGGACTCCTGAGAAGGGCAGCGCGGCGGTGGAGACAGGCGAGGCCACCGGCGACGACGGAAACTGCGGGGAGGTCGAAAGCACCCCATCCAGCGAGCGGACGTTGCCGGAGAGGGCAGACAACGAGATGCAGCCGGTGCTGCCCTGCTGCTGCTGCTGCTGCTGCTGCTGCTGCTCCCTCTTTCCCGCCTCCGCGTCTGCCTTGTCGGCCGCCTCGTCGCGCAGCCGGGCGGCCATGAAGTCGAGTGCCATGCGCACCACCTCCTCGCATACGTCGCGGCCGAACAGGGCGCAGTGCGGTATGATGGAGCGCCGCAGCGGATCGGCGCGGAAGTCGGCGCTGGTGAGCGGATTGAGAAGGCGGTGCCGCAGCGGTGACCGTTCGCGGCGGCTACCGCCGAAGGCACCGGTGAGGTGAGTGAACACGCCCTGGGCCTCCTCGTCCATGTCGTCGCCGCCGTAGTCCAAGTCGCGCGGACCGCTGAGGCCGCCACGGAGCTGCTGCAGCGACGACGACGATGGCGCAGGTCGCGCGGAGAGGGGCAGCCACGGCAGGCCCTCGCCTCGCAGCAGCCGCTGGTAGTTCTCCGGTCCCATGGCATCCGCCGTGGCCAAAGATGCTTGCGATGGCAATGCGCGCTCGCCAACCTCTGCACTCGCGCCATCTCGGTTGCTGTTGCTGCCCTCATCGCCCCTGTTGCCGTGGGCAGCGGCGGGAACGTAGCCTCTCGTGCTGAGCCGCTCCCGCCGTGTCCGGTCGCCCTGCCAAGTGCGTCGCTCCACCTCGTATGCATTCTGGGGGCGGCTCGGCACCGTGTTGGGGTCGGCAGTGCCCGCCGGCATGGGCACCCGCACCACTCGTTGCGATGGCTGGTGCGCCTGTGGCTGCCCAGTACTCTGTGTCGGGTCGCTGACGGCTGAAGAGGCGTGCGAGCGCATGGCAGCATGCCCCTCCGCCTCCGCCTCCTTCTCCTCTGATGCCGCCTCCGCAGCGCTGGTCGCGCCCCGTGCGACAGTGGCAGTGGCGGTGGCGGGCATTGTCAGCGGGCATGAGAAGCCGTGGTGCTCCAGCACCGAGAGCACCTCGTCAAGTGCACGCTGCGTACCCGGGCCGAACGTGTTCAGGCCGAAGCGGTGCTCCTCCCCGTCCCGCCCACGCTGCCCATTTACGGGGACGATGTGCTGGCGGTGGCACTGGTGGCCATTCCAGCAGAACGTGTTGCGTGTGGCGTCAAAGTAGCTGCACTGCGCTCCCATCGCCTGCACGTGCGGCGCCGTGGCGGCCGTGCGGGCCAACGGATCGGCGACCAACGGAGCGTCGCTGCGGACGTTCTGGAAGACACTCAGGAAGCTGACAAGTTGGCCGTGCAGCGTCATCTGGGTACGGGCGTAGTAGCGACGGCGGCGCAGGCGGAACTCGCGCTGCGCTGCCGCAGCTGCACCAGCGCTGGCGCCGCTCAGCGCCTGCTGGCGCGCCTCCTCCTCATGCTGCTCTGCGGTCACCTCCTCGATGGCCTGACGTACCACCTTCACGATGGCACGTGGCAGCGGGGTCAACGCAAGGGCCTCTACCAGAACGACGCCGCGCAGTTGCGTCAGAAGCACGCCAACATACTCGAGCAACACAACATTCTCGCGCACGTTAGAGAGCACACGGTGCAGCATGTAGGCCACCACGTACTGCTGCTCGGCCGCGTTCGTGCCCGTCCACATGCCCCACAGTGCTCGGCACGCGCGCTTGCGCAGGAGTCGATGCCCGGTCTCGCTCAGTGTGTCCAAGGGGAAGATACGACCCGCTGCGACATCACACACCCACGGCAGCGCACGCCCCCACTCATGCGCAACAGAGAGCGGTGCGCCGAGCTGCGAGAGCCGTGACTGCTGCAGACGCGTCACATACTGACCGAAGCAATCCTGCATCGGGCCCGAGCCGGGAGACGGCGCCCCGACGCGGCCGCTGTTCAGGAGTCCAGCGCGGGCCCATGGTGATTGGTTGAAGCGACGACTGCCGTCGCCGGCGATGGTTGTGCGTGCCTCCTCTTCGGCGCTGCTGCGCTGCACGTCGCTGCCCCCGCCCTCCTCCTCCTCGTCGTCGCCTGCCGCCGTCCCCTCCCGCTCTCTTGGCTGGGGTGACGGCAGACGGGGGGACGTGCCCATGCTGACAGTGGCCGCTGACGCCGGCTTTGCGGCACCGTCCTGCCACTCGCGTGCCAGCGCCTGGAAGGACATGCGGCTTAGAGTTTCCGGCTTGAGCTGCGCCACCGCCTCCATTGCCGCCACGTACACGTGCGGCACCATCGGAAACCCCGGCAGCTTCGGCCACACATCAAGGACGCAGTAGAGGAGCGACTCGACGTGGGTGCAGTGCCGCCCTCGCGTCCGCGCGTCGCAGCCCTCAAGGAAGTTCATGAGAAGCACCGCCATGTACACAAGGCACCGCTGCAGTTGATCCTTCAGTGCTGCCGCGGCCGGTGAGAGGGACGCGGCTGCCGCCGTCGTCGCGGAGGTGAGCGACCCGCCACCAGCTGCTGCTGAAGCGTGCTTCGCCGACTCCGCATCACCCGCAAAGACGAGGCGCGAGAGGAGAATCATAAACTGCGCTGCACGGGAGAGCATGTCGTGCAGTGGCGTGCTCTCTAACTCTGGCGCCGCCCCACTGCCGCCCGTGCATACAGCGCCCAGCACCGCCAGCTCCCACAGCACGCGGCGGGCTGCCACAAAGTTGATCTCACTTAGACACGCCTCCACGTTTACGCAGCTCGGTAGGTTCACCGCGGCCAGCTCGCGCGGGTCCAGGTCGAACCACTCGCACGCCGTGTGCACACGTGCGGAGGAGAGTGCGGCATGCCTGCCTCCGCCGCCGCCGTTGCCCGCCGCGGCTCCCGCCCGGTTCTCGTGACGCGGCTGTGGACGAAACATGTGCAAGCGCTCATGCAAGTCTGCTACGATGGACGCCTCCTCGTCGTCTGAGTCGTGAGAGTTGCGCTGCTTCGCTCGCGTTCGCGACGGGTGCAGCTGCCGCGTGGGCTCGTCCTCGGCGCCGTCGCCGGGAGTGGGGCTCAGGTTGGCCGTGTCAGCGCTGGCGCCGCGCACGGCGTCCTCAAAGGCGGCCTGCAAGTCGTTCCGAATCGTACGCAGGAGCCCTGTGACGCTCAGCGGCAGTGCCGGCCGCGCATGACCGTCGCGTCGGTACGGAGACAAGTAGAAGAAGTTGCGCGTCGGCTGATCCGACGCGCGGCGGCCAGTAAAGAGCGAGAGGAACAGCCACTGCTGCAGGGCCTTCGCTGCGTTGATAGGGGCGAAGAGCGGTGTTGTGAGCGGCGCCGCACCGGCCTGCGCCGCGGCGGCCGCAGAGGCCGCAGTAGTAGCACCACCACCTCCAGCACCGCTGCCGCCGCTGCCAGCCCCGTCAGCGGACCCGGCCAGCCCTTCCACAGCGGCCGTATCACCGACGGCGTCGGTCGCGAGCGCCGTCGGCGGCGTCAACGTCGGCAGCGAAGACGACAGGGTTGCACTGCTGTCAACGGAGTCTTCGGAGTTGGCGCCGCGGCTTATCCCGCTGTGGCTGCCGCCGCCTCTTGCGTGGGGGTTCGCCAACACAGATGGCACAACGATTGAGAAGGCGGAGTGCGGCAGCGCCTCTGCAGAAGCAGCGCCACCGGCAGCTGCTGCCTCTGCACGCGCCACCGGTCCGGCATCCGCTTGTTGTGGCACCTCTGCAGCCGAGCTGGAGCCTAGCGATGGCTCATCTCCTGCGGCGGCCGCTGCCGCGCCTAACGCCGACGTAGTTGCCTGCACCCAGGCCTCTGCCGTCATCCACGCCGTCGACGGCTCATTCAGCAGGCTGCGGCCGTCCTGCAGCATCGACTGAAGAATCTGGTCACTGGCATCCATTCCAGCCTCGGCGCCGGTCTCCTCCTCGCTGCCGCTGCGACCCCTCATCGCCGCCGGCAGCGCCGCGGGAGTCACAGGCGCGATGGTGGCGCCTGCCTCTGCGTTGCGATCGTAGAGAGACAGGATGCCCGTGGAAACGCTGCTGTGCTGAGTTCCAGCCTGCAAGCTGCGCAGAAGCCCCGTTACATCTTCCGCCGTATACGAGGCACGCACCACGAGCGCGTCCACGACGAACTCTATGACCTCGCTGAAGACACTCCGCCACGGCGTCGCCTCGCTGTCGCGGCGTCCGGGGCCGTTGCTGCCTCCGCCACCCCCGCTGGAACCTGACGTCGACACACGCCACGCCTCCAGCAGCTGGCGCAGGAAGACTCCATCGCCGACGCTCAGCGGCCGCAGCACGGAGGAGATGACATCCTTGCAAGGCGGCTCCGAGGTGTGGTAGTACACTCTCTCCACTGAAGCAGCCACGTGAGCGCTGTGTTGAGCGCCGTCGCGGACATCCACGTCGTCGCCTCTGCTCTCCCCCGCTCCGGTTGGAGGCTGCTGCATCGAGTCGCTCGAGCTGTGCCGCTGCGCCTCCGAGCCCAGGCCTTCCAGCACGCGTTTCATGGCTTTCAAACAGCGGCGCCGCATCGTCTTCGACATGGCGCCCTCCGAGTCGGTCATGGCCTCACCACCACCACCACCACCACCACCACCACCAC
>KE537498.1:0-14821 GCA_000441995.1 Leishmania turanica
TCGCCCCTCCACAGAAGGAGCGAGGGCGGATTATGTGGCGAGGAGTTGTCGGCAACTGAACATCTACGAAGGCGCGCGCGGAAATGGATGTTCGCTTGCCGACAACTCCTCGCCACATAATCCGCCCTCGCTCCTTCTGTGGAGGGGCGAACCGGATCGCCCCTCCACAGAAGGAGCGAGGAAGAGCGACACGCACGCAGCGGAACACAGTCGACCCATACAGTTCAAGCACGCCCGTTGCTCTCCCTCTCTCGCCTAATGCGAGAGAGGGAGAGAGAGGCCCATCAGCTACAGATTGCGGCCCGCCACGTACGGCTTCGGGATGGGCATGTTGTGCATGGATCCGCGGCCCAGATGCTTCTGCGTTCCCGCCCGAACACGCCGTGTGAGGGGCGACTTCTTCCTCTTACCGGGCCCACCCTTTGACGTGGCACGGTGCCGCTGCCGTCGCCGGTGACGGCGCGTGAGCGCGGCAGCAGCGCTTTCAGCATCGCCGTCGGCATCGCTGCCGCCGCTTACTGCGTCGTCATCCTCGACGTCACCGCCATCTTCGTCTTCCTCATCATCATCGCTGTCTTCCTCGCCGTCGACGAAGGCGTCAAGCAGCACCTTCTCGTTTTTAGTGACGAGTCGCCTCTGATGCGACTTGGCAATGTCGAGGAGCAGGTCCGGGGCGAACAGGTAGCGGTCGAGCACCAACGTGCGCAGCGCCTCGTCCTGCTCTCGCTCCACCGTCTCCTCAATCGGGGTGTACATAACCTGCGCCACCCCGTCACCGTTGGCTGCATCGCCTCCAGCACCTCCTTCCTCGCGTGGCTGTTGCTGCTGCTGAAAGCCACTTGGCAACTCTTCCGGTTTTGTGTGGGTAAAGTACACACGGCTTCGGAAGTCGTCTGGGTCGAAGCTGAGTTGATGGATGAGATAGTCGGCGAGCTGCCGCGAGGTGAGTAGCAGCTTCGGGCTGCCGTACACAAGACCAGTGCGGCGGCCGAAAGGAATGTGCAGGCGGCGCACAAACGGCGAGGACACGTGGTTCAGCGCGCTGCTGGTGCCCTCACCGGTGTGCCCCTCTTCGCCCTCTTCTCCCGCCGCGTCGCCTTCTCGGCCCGCCGCGGAGTCTGACAAGAGGGGGGCCTCGGATGCGGCGATGCCTGCGTGCTCGGCGACTTGGTGAATCATCTCGACAATGTCTTCATGCAGCCAGTTGCGGGGCATGTTGTGCATAGATACCCACACGTGCGACACCGGTGGCGCCGACGAGGACGCGGCTGTGTCGCTCGCGTCGGATGCGCGACTCTCTTCATGCGGCGAGCTCTTTGGCGCGCGGGTCGCTGCGGCAGCTCTGTGCTCCTGCGGGCTGCTCGTCAACGTCGCCTCGTGATTCGGCTCGTGCACATCAGGCATATCTGACCAAATGAGATCCATCGCGTCGTCGCTCGTCGCGTCAGCACCCACACTGGCGCCTTTCGTCTGTTGTGTCGTGCGGTACAAGCGCTGCGTGCTGTACACTGCAGACACTGCACCATTTTCGCGCGAGGCGGTGACGACAACCGCCGCTCCTGACGTGCGCGTGGTGCAGCTACTGGATGTGCGCCGAGCCACCGCTGCGCTGGACAAACGCGGCCGCCATGCGTGACGAGAGAGCTGCAGCCCACGCATACTTCCGCCACTGCTTTCGTACTCCTCCCGACACCAAACACCGCTGCCAACAAGGGAGGCAGAGGTGCTGCAATGTGTACCAGCAGCAAGTGCGAGGCTGCTTGGGACACCGTGCGCAGAAGGGAGGGAGAGAGAGGTGAAGAGGACCGCAAAGTTAATCACGTGCGCGTTTCAGACACACAGAGAGCGCCCGAGGCGCCAGGTAGAGGGGCTGTAGTGGTGGTGGTAATGATGGTAGAGTAGATCGACCGAAAGGCATGAGGTGACCAAGTTGCCAGTCATTGCACAACCGCTCACCCTCCCAGGCCATCCTGCCCCCCCCCCCCACCTCGCAACGGCAGAGTCTCCACCTGTGGAATCATGATCCACAGCAGGCAGAAAAGTGTGGGGTAGGGGGAAAGGGCACTTTGTTTTGGGTTTCGTTTCGGACGGCTTGGCGAGATATGAAGTACATGGGCGAAGGGAAATATGAGGGAGAGCTGAAGTAATGAGGAGGCCAGCGAGACGCGCTGAACGAGAAACCACAACAAAGAATGAGCAGACAGCTTTACACGCACACAGCCGCACCAGTGGCACGAGTACATTCGAGGAAGTGCGACAACACAACAACATTGACGGCGACACCGAAGCAGCAGCGGCAGCGCTTTTTTTTTTACACGCTGGAGTGGCCCCTGATGCACAAGACGGACCGTCTAACCTTCTCCCGCCACCCTCCCCCCGCTCAAATCGCCCGCCTTCCCCTCTTGCTTTCGCGTAACTCACTCGCCCCGCGTCACACGGCGCACCGAGTCCGTCGCGCGACGCAGCTGCAATTCCATCTGTCGGTCAAACAGCAGCGTCTCGCGAATGTGTGGGGCGAGTGAGAGAAACGTGTTCTCGGGCGTGAGGCGCTTGTCCTCGTTTACGTCACGGATGCCGTCCTCCGCCGGTCGCGGTGGTGTCGCCCCCGCATCTCCGCATGCGGCGAGTGCAGCTGCGCGCGCGCTGAGTGGAGGTATGCTTGCTCGTGTGACACCCACAATGTCGCCGGGACCACGCGGCGGCGAGCCGCCAGCCGCGGCAGTCATCGCCGCCGCCAGTCGCCGCGGACGTGTCTCAACGAACTCGAACGGCACTGGCACCGTGAGGTCTCGCCGGAAGGTTGTCGGGTCGTAGTAGTGAAGCCTCTTCGCCTCCTCGGCCTCTCGCACCGTGTCCCGCTCGTCCTGTGCGCGCCGAAGGCGCTCCACAAAGGCGTCGGCGCCGGTGATGGGCTGCGACGGTGGCTGCAGCGACGGAATGTACTCACACACGTGCGGCGTGACTCGGGAAGACGACGAGGACATGCTGATCGTGTTCGTGTGCGAGACTGCGCGACTGCCGGAGCTGCCACGAGCTCTCGATGAAGCTGAGGAGCGACGCGGATACTCATCTGCGCTGTAGTGACGCCGATGGAGAGGGCGATCGGCCTCATCGACAACCACACTGCCTCCCACCTCCACTCCCAAGCGGTTAATGCGCGGCTCGAAGGTGCAGTCCAGCTGCTCCCGCTCGAGGGCTTCGTACACGGCCTGCACGCGCTTCGCCTCTTTACGCTCGTACCAGAGGGTGAGCCGGCGGACAACCGCCTGCATGCGGGCATCCGGTGAGGCGGGACCGGCGCCGGACGTGCGGGACAGGCTGCTACTTCCTCCCTTCACCCGAGTGGCGCCCTTGAGCCAGCTTGTGCTGGTGGCCCCGGAGTTCCCGATGTGCGGTGGTGGGACCTGGGAGAATCGCGGGGACGAGGTTGACGAGGTAGAGGGGCGCCCACGGACACCGGGACCAGCAAGGATGCGCTCGACCAGGGCGCTCAAGTCGTCCTCCTCTTCTCCTTTCTCTCCATCCTCGGTGTCCAGGTGCGTTGCTGTCGCTCTGCTCGTGGACGCCGACGCATGGTGGGCAGCCGGTACGGCTACCACAAAATTGCCCACAGAGCTACTGCTGCCGCCGGGGCTCACGGCGTGCATGTGGGCCCTCACTCTGGTGTCATGGCTGTCGCTGCTGGTGTGCTCCCTTTGCTGTGTCGAGGAGGTGAACGCAGGGTTGGACGGCTGCTGCTGCTGTGGTAATGGCAGCCGCTGGGTGATTTGACCAGTGCTACCGAGGTGGTCACTCGACTGCAGAATGGAGTCGACCAGCGCATCGAGTTGTTCGTCACCACCGCTCGCCGTCATGGTGACCGATTGCAAGTAAAACACAAACAAAACAGACGCCAGCTCGCGGCGAGTAATGCGGGGATCGGTGATGATGGAGGGGGTGTGGGGTGTGGTGGGGTGGCGAGAGAGAGAGACAGAGGGGCGATATGGATACAAAAAAAAAAGATAAAGGATACGGGGCGTATACTGTTTGCCGTGTCTGACGTGAGCGGTAAGAGCGGGGAGAAAGTACGAAACTAAACGGCGCTGCCCCCCCCCCTCCCCTCCCTCACCCCTCCCCTGCGTGCGGCTTGTCGTTCCTTTTGTTTTTTTTTTTTCTGCTTGACCTGGTCGATGCAGGACGGGCGATGATGGGGAGTCGCGGACTGTCTCCAGGCTCCGCTGCACGCTCCCCAAAAAATCACGAGGGACGGCGGCGAGGACACAAGAAGGGCTGCTAGCTTTGCTTGATGACGCAGTGCGAGCGTCCCCCATCCCCAAACGAAAAATATATATATATATATATGTTTAAACACAAAGAAGGAAGGGGTGAGAGGGAAGAGCGAGGAGAGAGGGGGGGGGAGGAACGACAGTGTGATGGGTGACTTCAGGTACGACGAGAGGAGGCGGTCCCGCTCTTGTGAGAGGGCACCGTGAAGGATCATCAACGCAACATGAAAGGCACCTAGAGAGACACAGGTCCGAGGCGAGCGAGGGTTTTTCAGGAGTGGAACAGCCTCTCACCCTCCCCCCCCCCGGCCCGCCCGCCGCCTTTTTTTTATTGCTCGCACGACTCTCAGCAGTGAGAGCAGGGAGACGACAAACACACAGCGGCGAAAAAAAAAAGATGCACACAAGGGGTGGCCTCCTCTTGTGCCAGCACCCGAGCAGCTGCGTGTGCGCGGGCGTGGGAATCGTTGGTTTCCATCTCGAGAGAACACAACATGGAAAAAGGGGGGTGGTGGTGGCGGTCCAGGGACTTTTTTGTTGCTGTTGTTGTTGTTGGGCGTCACGCCGATATCGGCGGAGAAGCTGTACAGGCCTGTGCACAGTGCACACAGTGAGCGTCATGAGAAACACGGTCGAACCACGACCACTATTTGACAACGACCCCGTCCGCGAATAGAAGAGAGAAAACAAACAGATAGGCGTCCGCACAAACCACAGTAAACATGCACAAGAAAGGGAAGCGACGGTGTACACCAACGAGAGAGAGAGAGAGAGCAGCGCGAGAGAAAGATGTCATCCGTACAGTGAGATCAGCAACAGCAGCAGCCGCACTCCATGGGGGGAAGGAAGGAAGGAAGGAAGGAAGAAGGGGCGGGGGATCACCAAGAAACGATTTTTGAAGCGCCCTCTTCACCTCGTGGGTGGGTGAATGGGAGAGAAGGCTCAAAGGAGACGCCGAAAGACTGATGTACCTGCTCCCAGAGTGCTTCCCCTGATCTTCTCTCACAGAATGCGTGTCGCAATCATAACCGTTGGCGCCAGGCGGCTCGGAGACACCCGCTGCGCCCTCCTCGACGGCTCGCTGACCGCCGATGATACATAAGCTTGATCCGGCGCCATGGGAGCAATCGTATCTCTGCGCTTTCCATCCGCATTGTGCGCTCTTCCAGCCTCGCGCGCGCCATCGGCGTCAACATCGACAACGGCTTCCTCCTGGTTCCCCTGTGCTGCTGTACCCTCACGCTCCTGGGACGAAGAGCGGCGCCGCGCGAACGAAGCCGAGCGCCGTCGTCCTTCACTCCTGAGATGCGTCGACGGTCTCCGTGAACCGACGAAGCTAGTGGCGTTCATGTTGGCCTCGCCGTTGGGGCGCGGCCGAGGCGGCAGAGTCGGGTGTGAGACATAGATGACCTTTTCCGTTCCTTCGCCACCACCAAGGTCGACGCAGCTCGGCAGCGGTGGCAGCAGCTCCTCTGGGATGTCAGTTACGGTACCACAGCACGGGCACAGGAGTGCTAGCGTGTTGATCGGCGCATGGAGCTCTTGTCCACATGTGCCGCATCTGATCTGCAGGTTTTGCGCCGCGTTGACCCTATTGCACAACCGGCAGCGGCAGCTAATGGCGCCGAGAGGGTAGGTGAGGATGCGCTGGCATCCGTAGCAGACCAGTTGACCAAACAGCATGCCTATGGAAAGCACGGTTGGTAAGAAAAGAAAACGTATCAAGGCAGTGCCGTCAGCGCCGCACAGAGACGCGTGAGCAGAGGCGCTAAGCGAGATGAGCGGAGGACGAGTGCGAGGGGGCAAACGACTTCGCCAACTAGAGAGAGAGAGAGCGTGTGTGTGCGTGTGTCCGTACCAGATTTCTGATACGCGTGATAATGTGCGCGTTCGTGAGCGACCGTCGCGCGTGGTGCGGTCATAAGCCGCAAGCGAGGAGGGGATCAGAGCAGAGCGGCAATACATCAAGTGGGTAAGTTGCATAAAACAGCACCGAACAAACACATACACGGACGTGCGAGAGGGTGTTGGAATCGAGAGAGAGAGAGAGGTGTGTGTGTGTGTGTAGGTGGAAGGAAGAGACACAGTCGAAGGTACAACAGCCGCAACGCACCACGCGAGCAATGGGGAGTGGAGCGCGCTAAACGCACCCCACAACCCCACCTCTCTCCTCGCGCAGACACAGATGCGTGTACACGACTGTTTGCTCTCTCACATGTTTCCTTTTATGCGTTCGCTCAACCATGTCAGCCTATGAAAGCACTACACACACACACACACACACACTCACACACGCAGACAGACAGACGGCAGCGCCAGAGGTGCGCTGCACCCTCCCTCTTCTGAGGCGCACAGACAGCAGAAACGTACCACTGAATCCTTTTGTTTTTTTTATTGGCTGTCTCGTCTCCCTATCATGCCGTAGACGCTCCGAAACACGCGCACGCAGAGAACGGGTGTCCCTCGCGCCTTGTCCATAGTTCAAGCGTGGTTGAGTGTTTAATGTATACTTGGGTCTCTCCTCTTCTGAGGCCTACGCAAGCCGAGTGCCTCTACACGGCCAGGGAGGCGGAGACGGGGAAGTTGGCGAAGGACAAACGTGGAGAAGTGCGGCACGCTTCACTTTGGCTGAGAGCCAGCGACTGAGGTGCGTATGTGTGTGTGTGTGTGTGTATGTGTGTGGAAGAGATACAGCCTCCCCCACCCGCTTCGCTTATCAATATATATATATATATATCCATACATCTCTCTTTATATTGTCGTGCTCGTTGTGGTGAGCATCAGTAGCTGCTTGCGCACCCTCCTTTGAAGTCGGTTGTACGTGCTTGTGCGCCCACTTCACTCATGCACGCAGAGGCGCAGAGAGAGAGAGCGAGAAGTGGACTGGAAGCAAACATGACTGCGCTAATGGCTTCGGTATGTCGCGCGCGCCTTTTATTTGTCCGCCTGCTTCACCATTTCTGTGAGGCCGCTCACGTCCACTGTTTCGTCAAAGTCGCTTGTCAGGTCTGCCGGCGACGTCGCCTGCGAGGTTTCGCGAGGGCGTGAACGAGCGGGCGGGGCGGGCGGGGGGACTGAGCAAGCCACAGAACGAAGCGAAGCGAAATGAAATGTCTCAGCGGTTGGAAACAACGACGCCCAGCGAAAAGAAGAACGGAGAGAAGATGACGCACCCGCAGGCTCCTTCACTCCATTCGCCTGCTGCACACCTATGCCGCGTGTTTGCAAGAGAATGGGGGAGGGGGTGGAGAGACAGCTCCAGTCTTAAAGAAAGATCGAGCATCACACAGACGGGAAAGCTATGGCCTTTTCTCCATCCATTCACCGACCCCGTCACGGTCTCCAACACCACCGCTGCCACCCTCCCTTACCGAGGGGCGGAGGGAAGCGAAGAGGGAGAGGGAGGGCGCGGTGTTGCGAGAAGCAAAAGGAAGTGCACACAACCATACAACAACCCCTCTCCCCCCAAAAGATACAAAAACAAAGAATAATAGAGAATCACATTCGTGTGGTGGTGGAGAGGAAGGTACCAATGAGTGTGTATACACATGTGTTCATGCCGAATACGAGGAGAAGCACACAGCTCCTCCTCTCCCCCTCCTCCCTCCTCCTCACCGAAAACACAAAACAAAAAAATAAATAAGAAAAAGATGGCTGAGCAACGAAAAGGCAAGTGAGGAGGCGGGGTGGGGGGTTGGTGGTGTGCTGTGGTGTAGTGGGACAAGCAACCAAATGAGAGCACACGGGCGTACCACCTCTGCTCGAGCAAGAGCCACGCGGCCACTAGGCCAACCAACAGACGACAGAAAAGAGGCGTCATGCTGTACACATTGTCACCGTCATCGTGTGCGACCCTCTGAGAGGAGTCGAGAGGGGTTGGGAGGGTGGTGATGGCGATGGTGGTGGTGGTGGTGGTGACACCGCGCCCAAGAGAAGTGCGACAAAATGAAAAAAAAATACAGAAGAAACACAGAAGGCCGCTCCTCCCAAAAAGGTAAAGTTCCACAGAAGGGCACACATGCAAGACGAGGGCAGAGGAGGTGTGTGTGTGTGTGAGGGAGGGAGGAAGGGAGGGTGAGTGGAGGCGGAGGTGGAGGTGGCAGCAGGCGTGCATATGGGGTTCGAGTCCGTCAAGCACAAAGAAGGCCGACAAGAGGAGAGCTGGCCAGAAAAAAAAAACAAGTGACCAGAAAAGAGAAAACGACAGCAATGAACTCCCGTTTCTCGACGGTGCTCCCTCTTCGTTCTCCCGCCTCCCTCCATCCCCCCTCCCTCCCTCCCTTCCACTAAACCCTCCCTCCCTTCCTTCACAGATGGCGTGCATTGTACGCGGGCGTCTTTACTCCCGAGTTCGTCGGCATTTTTGTTTTTGGTCTTCCGCTGTCGTCTTGCAGAGACGCTTAGACCAGGCACTGCTCTCTCCTACAGAGGGAGGAGAGGGGAGGGGAGGGGAGGGGAGGGCTGTGGTGGACATGCGCACCCCCCCGAGAAGCCACACAACACCAGAAAAAGCAAACAAAGCGAAAGAAAGGGCGTGTAACAAGGCCGGCGCGTGCACGTGTGTGTGTGGGTGTGGAGGGGGGGGGGAAGAGGCGCGCACACATGTGCGAGGAGGAATGAGAACGAAGGCGGAAGCGACGACAAAATGGAATCACACGCCGGCACACATACACGCGCACTGAAAGTGAGCAGGCGACTACAAAGCAGCATCGTGGAGAACACGAAGAGTAACGAAACAGCGGAATACACACACACACACACACACACAACAACAACAACAAGAGAGTCAAGTGATAAGGGTGAAGTAGGATGCATCCACACGACGGGCTCTCGTGAAAGGGAGAAGAGGTCGTGTGTGTCTGTCTGTGTGTGTGTGTGGGGGGGGGAGGGCCGTAGTGCTGATGACGACGAGCATAGAGAGCGCAACTATAGTGTTCTTCTGATACCACACGCACGCACACAGCGAGGGGGTGGGTGGGTGGGCGAAGGTGACTGCACTCGCTCACAATTCGCACAGCGATAGAAATAAGAGCCCGCAAAGACCTCGACAGAAAAGACTTTCATGTGCATTTGGCCTTCTTGGGGCGCACTTGGGCCTTCCTCGTATGTGTGCGCGCGTGTGTCTGCGTGCACGATGACACCGGTGAGATGGAAAAGAATGCCCCCCCCCTCTCCTCCTCTCTCCCTAAAAAAGAAAACAACCAACACAAGAAGGATAGGGGGTGGGGGCTACGACGGCAGCACGCACGCACATACACACACAGAGCGTCCACCAGCCGACTTCGCGCCCACATCGGATGCCGCAGCAGCACACCGTTGGTGCATGACCACACTGTCGTCGTGTGTGGGCGAGCGAGCGGTTGTGAGAGCCGGCGGAGCTACTGGTTCTTCTTGGACTCGCGCGCTACCGGGGCCTCCGCGCCCTTGCCCAGCTCGCGGAAGCGCAGCACGACAGCCGTTACGTACATGACGAGGGCCATGCGCACGTTCGCTTGCACTGTCATGCACCCGCGCTCATGTGTATAGTTCATGTAGCTGGCGTAGACGGAGAGCGCGCTGCAGCCGATCCACTCCGCCATGTCCAGCGCCAAGATCTCACGGTTCGACTTGGTGGCCATGGCGGTCTTGCCCTGGGCCTGCGCGGCATCCTGCTGCATGTAGAAGAAGTTGCGGGCGGCAGAGATAGCCATCGTAAAGGTGGCAATCATCGTGAAGCAGCTGGTGCCAATGCTGTAGGTGTGCCAGAAGTAGAGGGCGATGAGTACCTGGAACCACCAGTGAGAGGGTTGCACGCGGCGCACCTGCTTTTTCTCCTGCTCTGGAGAGGCGACAATGTAGTCTCGCAGGATCAGGAAGAATGTGTCGAGCTGCTCCACTACTTTCACTACCACAGCGGCGCTGAGGGCGAAGCCGACAGCGCCCTTGTAGATGAGGGTGTCATCCCAAAGGCACATGGTCGCGAAGAAGGAGTTGAGCAGGACAGACTGCGCCATGGCGGGCACCAGAATGCACGAGACGAGGGCGCACGCGATGCAGAGGGCAAGGTGGTACGTGGAGGCAGCAGTGTAGCATGACTTGAGCGCCGCCACCGTCGCCTTGCTGGCACCGTTTTGCTTCGCCTGGGCATCGGCAGCCGGCGCCTTACGCTTGTTCCACCAGCTCAAAATGCAGTCTCCCTTGCCCACCATGACAAGGTAGATGGAGGCGATGTAGCCGATCACGTCAATATTCTCGAGCAGGTACCCCTGCAGCGGGTAGCCGTCGTAGTTGACGATGTAACTGATGAGGCTGGCCATGATGTCGACGAGTGGGAGAGGAGAGGGGAGGGGGCTGATAGCGGCGTGCTGGATACTAATGAGGGAAAGGGAAGGGAGGGAAGGGGGGGGGGAGAGAGAGAGAGAATGGCGAATGGATGCGTTGTAATGTTTCCTTTTGTGTTTTGTTTTTGTTTTGTCGGTTGAGGGTATTATCCACCAACGAATACCGTGTGGTCAAGTCGAGAAAAGCAGACCGAGCGCGTCCCATGCACGGAAAGGGAGGGAGACAGATGGGCGGAGGGGGCCCGGTGGTGATGGGCGACGAGGTAGATTCGTTGAAAGAGAACAGAGGGGGGGGGAGAGAGAGAGAGAGAGAGGGAGAGGGAGCGAAAAAAACAAACCAAGATGCGTCGTATGAGGGGAAGGTGCAACAGCAGCTCATCGTCGTCGTGCGCCGTGCTACTGTGCGCATAGCGTTGAAGGCAGCGGATCCAGGAGGGCATCGCCACAAAACTTCATCCCGTGCGCCTCTTCGCTCACCCGATTCTTCTTTACACACCACATGTAGCTGTCGCGGAAAAAAATCAAGAGAGGGAAGGCGGAGAGGGAGAGGGAGAAGGGAAGGGGGGGGTGTATTGCATTGACGTGTGTGCCTGCTTTCTCCCACCCCTCTCGTGCACGCGCACCATTACACAGGCACGAAAAAAAAATACATACGTTTGAAGAGACGTGATACATGTACCAAGAACCTTTTGATTTCTCTACATATATATGCACTTCATAGTTTTATTTGTGCGTAGAAGTCCCTACACAGCACCACGCGTGTACGCTGGAAGCGACCCAGGCGAACAGGGCAGCTAGGCGCGAGGTGGGGTGGGGTGTGGGCAGAGAGAGAGAGAGAGCCAGGGAGGAGATGGCGCGCTCCACACGATGATGATGAATGCACATGAGAGAGACTGGAAGGAGTAGGGAGGGGCGAGCGAGGAGGGAGCACACCCGCACACACGCACACACACAAATTGGCGGGGAAGAAGAAAGAAGAGCAAGATCAAGGTGCCGCAGACTACCATTTGGACAGGATGTTTCTGCGGACGACTCAAGTGCACACCACATCCACACATGCACCGGCCCACGTACGCCGGTGCGCAGACAGAGCGTAGACATACAGACGATCAACACAAGCACGCACAGGGAGAGAGGAGGTCAACATAAAGATATGGTAGGGTGGGATGGTGAAGAGCGTCACCCAGACACGGCTGCACACACAAACGCACTGCGCCCTTGTGCGTGCTCACTCAGCGAGACAACGATCCAATAGGCAATGAGGGAGTCCGGTGATAGAAGTTCGATGGGAGGGGGTGGGCGGGTGGGTGGGGAGAAAGAAAGAACCAGAAATGCAAGCGTTTTGCAGCCTTTCGCCATGGCGTTGTACCCATGCGCGCATGCACCGACATACGCGGCCTCACTATTGCCGCTGTTCGCCTTCCTTTTATAGTATTGTGTGTGCGTGTCTATACCCTGCGGGCGCAGCTCTTGGCCCCCATTTCCCGCCACCGCCTCCGCTTCGCCGCTTAGTGGTCTTCCGAATCTATCATGTAGATCAAGAAGAGTTTGACATGCGACCACAACATAAAGAAAAGAGAATCATGTACGAAAAAAAATATTGCACACACGCGTGCGCGCACAAAAAGACTCGGGTGATACGACGCAGGCACACACCGCATCATCACTGCCGTCGTAACAGACAAAAAAAAATCCATCATTATCGTCATCGAGCCGGATCACACCCTCACACGTCATGAGGCCAGACGCCATTTTCGTTCGTTTTCATGCTGTCTTCAGCATGTCCATTCCACCACCGCGGGCAAGCCGGAACAAAAAAAATATACGCCTACGCAACCACCATCCCGTGAGCTTCTCGGGACGGTGGGAAAGAGCAAGAAGAGTGCTTGGAGAGGGAGAGGCAGGAGAAGAAGAGCATCAGACAGCACGGAGGCACACACGTGCACACGTACACACGTGCACACACACAGAAATACGAGAGAACGTTGAGGAGTGGGGGCGGGGTAGACGAGATGGAGAGAGGAAGGGGGAGGGGAAAGGAAACCACTATAAGTGTCAAGATGCGCTGGGGTGCTTTTGCTAAGACTTCTTCGACGGCGAGGGGCGGCGCAGGGCGGCGCCGGCCTTGCGCGGCAGCACGTAAGCCTTAATGAACATCTCTGAGAAGAGGTAGAAGTTGAAGATGTAGATCACCAGCTGCGTACGGGCGGCGGACATGGACGTGCCGCTGCAGGGGTTCGCTGCGCCCTCGGTGAGCTTCTGGACGAGTACGTAGCCCGACACGAAGAGACCACCGACCATCTGCGTGATCTGCAGCAGCGTGATGTACATGGCGAACGGCTTCACCAGCTTCTTGAAGCCGGCCTCCGATAGGGCGAAGTACATGTACATGATGGAGTGCACAAAGTAGTTCATGGCGGCGGCGCAGATAAAAATGCTGGTCCCTTGCTGATAACTGTACCACGCGAACAGGTACGTCGTGACGTGGTGGAACCACGACAGGAAGGCCAGCTTCACGCCACTCATGAGCAGAAAGACCGTGTCGATGAACTCGGGCACCTTCGAGATAGCGAACATACCGATGGCGAAGCCGACCTTGGTGGTGTAGAACTCATCCTCGTGGAAGGTGCAGAGGGTGTTGTGCAGGCCGTCATTCATCAGATGGCGCAGCAGCGGCGGTCCGACACGCAGCCAGCCGTAGAGGGAGAAGACCGAGAGCCCGAGGTTCCAAAGTGCCCACGCCTTCTTGATGCCCATCGGCGGCTTGCCGTGAAACAGGGCCTCCATGATCCGCGGACCGGTGAAGACAAAGGCGAGGTAAGCGCCCGCGATGTACGCGCAAGCATCTACATTGCTCGCCAGCCACATCTGCACGGCGTGGCCGTCGTAGTGGTGGTCACCGTAGTTGTCGAGCCACTGCATCTTGTCTCGGCGTGTATTGGGCTGCGTCCTACGAACTCGATATATCCAGTCAGAAAAAGACAGGCGGCGTAGCGGGAGTGCGTTTGTGAGAGTGAGCCAAAGTCCCTTGCGTAAAGCAGACAAAACTGTATATGCTCGCTCAAGCGGGTGGAATCGATGTCGACAACCCAGCCAGCCGTTTGCGTAAGACGCACCAGTGCTGTTTACAGAGGTGCAGCAGACGGAGGAGTAAGAGCCAGAGTAGAAGAGAGAACACACACACACACACACACACGCACACGCATGCATGTATACACGGCGAAGTTTATTTTGCTTCGCACGCTGTGTCGCCGCGACACCTCCTACCGCGAATAACCTCCTGAAAAGAGGCGGTAGAGCACCACGAGTTCAAGTATGGGTGTGCCTCTCCCTGCTTTTCCCTATCGTTCCACACGTCTGCGTGTGCGTGCGCACCGGTAGGCCTGCGAGCTCCGGCCTTGTCCCCAAACAGCTGCCCCTGCTGTGGGGGCAGGCAACACAGAGCGATGCAGCACGAAGGCCAACCCACCCCATCCGCACTCATCCGCACCCGCAGGACGTTGCACCAGCGACAGCCAGCCGGTCCATCTTTTCAACTTTTTCTTTCGTTGCCGTCTACTTTGTAGCTCTTCGATACTTGTGTATGCCTGTGGGTGTAAGCATGCAGGTGTTCAAGTGCGAGCGTGCGTGCAGCCATCCTTGCTGTTGGGTTCCACCTCCACCCCTCTGTACACGTTTACACAAAACCATACAAAGTACGCATGCGCACTTGTGCGCCATCACAAAAATGGAAGGAAAAGAGAGACGATGGTATGACCTTCCACATGCCCGAGCACGCACATAATCACACGCACACGCACACACACACACACACACATACACACAAGAAAAAAAAACGCGGACAGGTGGCAGTGAACTCAGAAGGAGGAATACAAGACCAACAGCTGAAGCACTTTCAAAATCGCTCCTTGAGGGAGAGGAGGAGGAGAAAGGGGGCCTAACACACAATCACACACACAACACACAACACACACAGTAGGAAAGAAACAGGAGACTATGTGCCCATGGGCGTGCGCTGGCGTGGGTATATGGAGAGTTGCACTCGCACAAGAGTAGACGAAGAACGTGCCTCGCTACTTGTGCGAGCCCAGAAACGACAAAGAAGAGCAAAAAAAACAACAACAACAGAAACCTCCCCCCAAAAAAAAACCAAAAGAAACCATAAAAGAAGCGAAGATATACATACATATAAATATACGCATCGGTCCGTGGAAAGGGAGGGGAGGGGAGGGGAGG
>KE537498.1:15213-27819 GCA_000441995.1 Leishmania turanica
GTGGAGGGTGGAGGGTGGGGGACGGGCTGGCACTGCCGTTCTTGCACATTGGAGCTGTCCTTTCACTCCCCACCCCCCTTGATGTTTGTCGTTGTTCGTTCCTCTGTCTGTCTGGCTGTCTGCCGCTCGCTCTCCTTTTTTTTTTGTTTGGGGTTTCTTCCTCTGCTTTCGTTTACACTGTCGGTTGCCGTCCTTTCGGCCTTTCCAAATCCTTTTCTACCGACTCCTCTCACGAACCAACATCGTTTTACGCTGTCTTCCTTGTTTGCTTTTTCTTTTTTTTTTCTTCACGCTATTCTGTTGTTTTATGAGGCGTGCGTGTGCGTGTGCGCGTGTGTGTGTGTGTGTGTGTGGGGGGGGGGGCTACCCATTAAACACGAAAAAACAAGCAACGGAAAGAACGAGAAATAAACCACACACACGCACACACACACACGCACGCACGCACACGCACGCACACACACACACACACACACACACGGGGTTGAGGTGGAAAAGTGGATTTGGGTTTGAGTGTGGTCGCCTTGTAGGGGATGTGCACACACCAACAAAAAAAAAGAGAGAAGAAAAGGTGAAAATAAAAAAGAAAGCAAAGAAACAGAAGAAAAACAACAAAAAAAAAGAAGAAAAAACAATGGAAGAACATGTACACACACACACATGCACATCATACACGGGAGGATGTGCATGTGTGTGTGTGTCGGAGGGGGCCGAGGGCGGTGAGTGAGATGCACACACATGGCTGCCACCGTCACTGCCCTCCCCCCTTCCCCTCCTCCAATTCCGCCGCCTCAAACGAACACCTGAGCACAGAGGCACAGATGCATATCACCCGCACGCCTTGCGGAATAGGAGAGAAAGAGCGGGTGTCTGTGCGTACGCGAGAGTGAGGGGCAGGGCGGGGTTGGGTGGGGTGGGGTGGGGTGGAGGGAGGGAGCAGAAGGTAGTGTGTCTTCCGACCAAAGGCGTCACGTTACTGGGATAAGGGCATGCGTGCTTGTGCGTGCGCATGGTTGTGTGGGTGTATGTGCCACAGGAGAGGTAGAGCAAGAGGTCGCGTGAAAACAAAGAGAAAAATCAAAGAAGCAAGGCGTTGTTGCGTTCTTCTTCGTTGAAACTGTGCCGCTTCCCTTTCTCGCTACGTGTCCCTCTTCACATCGACAGAAAAACGCCGTCGCACACAACCACAACCACACACAACCACAGACACACACACACACACACACACACACAGCCACACACACAAAAAAAAAAACGCATATTCGCAGGAGCAGAGCAAGGGAGCGGAAAAAGAGAGAGAGAGAGGGAGAGACAGACATGGGCACGCCCGCACCTAATACATATATATATATATATGCATATGTATGCATGTGCACGCGGCTGCCTTGGGCCTGTCTCATCGCTCCTTTTCGTTCTCGCTACGTGTCTCACCAGATCCTCACAAAACGCTTCAGCTGTCGAGAGATCGACGGAGACGAACGATGCATAGCACGTGCAACCACAAAGGCACACCACTGAGTGCACATTCACAAGTTCGACAGACACACTCGAGCAACAGACGTTTCGCCCCAACGGCGATTACCATCACAACAATGCGCGAGTGGAAAGGCAGCACAGGAAGAGGGGTGCTTAGTCCGCCTTCTTGGCAACACGCGGGCGCACGTGGTTGTTCATGAACATCTCTCCGAACAGGTAGAGAAACGCCGTATAGATGCCGAGCTGAAGGCGGGCCGTTGCCATGGTAGTGCCAGAGCACGACCCCTCCATGCCGTCCATGATCCCCTGGCCAGCCAGGATGTACTTCTGGGCAATGACGTAGCCCGACACAAACATCACACCGACCATCTGCACCAGCTGCAGCATTGTGATGTACATGGCGAACGGCCGGGCGAGGTTCTTGAAGCCGGCCTCCGACAGGAAGAAGTAGAAGTACATGATAGTGTGTACAAAGTAGTTCATGGCGGCGGCGCAGATGAGGGTGCTGCTGCCGGTCTCGTACGACAGCCACACGTACAGGAACATGGCGGTGTGGTGGAACCAGGAGAGAAAGCGCAGCTTCGTGCCCTTCAGAACCAGGAAGAAGGTGTCGCCGAACTCTGGCACCTTGGAGATGGTGAAGAGGCCGAGCGCTACACCGACGTCGGACGTGTAGAACTCATCCGGGCGGAAGGTGCAGAGGGTGTCGTGCAGGCCGTACGTCTTGAGGTTGTATAGCAGCGGCGGCACCACGCGCGTTGTGCCGTAGAAGGCGAAGGCGGACAGGAGGATGTTCCACACGGCCCAAGTTTTGTTGATCACCGGCACGAGGGCGCTGCTCTTGGCATTCGCGGGCAGGTTCAGGTACTTGGACACCAGCTTGGGAGCCTGGAAAACGAAGGTGATGTACCCGACGGCAACGTAGATGGCAATATCATGGTTGTCGAGCAGCCATTGCTTGAAGGCATAACCATCGTAGTGGTTAGCACCCCAGCTGTCGATCCACTGCATGAGTGCTTGTGCTTGCCGTCTGTGTTTGTATTGCGACGTGCAACAGCAGCAGCCAGGAACCAGCTCAGAAAGTGGCGATTGTCCCTTGTTGATGCGAATGATGGTGGTGGATCGAGAGACAGAGAGAGGAGGAGGGGATGGTGGTGGCGTACGGGTAGCTTAGCGGTGCTGCGGATGGTGACGTGTGCGCTTTAGAGGGACTGTCGCCGTTGAAAATGTGTGTGTGTGTGTGTGTGTGTGTTTGTGTGTGAGGGAGCAGTGGAGATGCGAGCAACCATGTGTGAGAGGAGGTTTCATAGAAGGAACAAGGAAGAGAGGAGTGGGGGTGGAATGTTGCCCTGGAGCGTTCATAGGGCCCCATGCGCCGCATGGCTGCTCGCCGGAGGAGACGACGGCCTGCGAACGCGCGACCAGACGAGTTTTGCTGCTTTCAATCACATGTGCGGATACGAGTACAGTGGGACACCCCGGCAGCCGGTGGAGGTGCCCACATATGCACCCACACACAGACGCACATCTGCGCGTAAAGGCGCCCACGAGGACAACGGAGTCGTAATCTGATTAGGTAGAGCGAGAGCGAAGGGTGTGTAGGAAGGAGGGAGCACCATAGCACGTCGAGCATCACGTACACCCAATCACGACGTATGAGTAGTAGACGCATGCGTGCTTAGGCGCACACATGGCTGCCATCACTCCTCCCCCTCTTCGGACTGCCCTACAACTCTCCCGCTCATTCGCCACGTCTACCGTCTCTCCGGCACCAGTAAAATGACGTGCCGATAAACCCTGCAGAAACAACCGGTTTCGGCATCACACGTGCAGTGCCATCTTTTGTTTTTTTCTTGTCAACATGACGCGTACGGCACCTCCACCCGGCTTTTTCTACGTGCACTGTATCGTGTTGGGTGCACCCGCGCCGGGCGGCTGGGCCAATATGGTGTCGGCGGCGGCGATAGAGGGGCTCATACAAGGCGAAAAGAAAGGGGACGCGGAAGGCGACTTTGCCTCGCTCACAGACGGCCCGGGGGGGGGGGCGTCCACCACTCTCACAATATGCATACAAGCGTCCAAACAGAGACTCTTTGTTCTCTCTCTCTCTCTCTACACCACATGTATGATCGTTACTTTTCCGGTCATCCACGTGCATGCGCACATGCGCGGCAGTCGCATGCGCGAGGATGAGGGGGGTTGGGTGGGTGGGTGGGTGGGCGGGCCTTTAGGCAACGCATCACCGCCACACCAAACAAATCAAAATAAAAGCGTAAAGGAAGTACCTTTTCGGCTGTTCTTCTGCATGCCGTCTTGCTCGCAGCCTCGGAATCGTGTCCCGCCGCCGTACAAGGCTGCAATAGAGTGAGAGAAAACAAAATCAAATTGGAGGGAGAAAGATGAAGAGAGCGAGTGTCACTGATCTTGCACATACGTCTTCCTTACAAGGCCATTGTACAGGGGGCATCGGATCGGGCGGAGAACAACGAGGGAGAGGGGAGAGGCTCACAGCATCAGCACAGACAGAGATAGCCCCTCTCCCCCCTCCCCACCACCAAAACAACAACAAAAGAAGAAGCAGTATATGCTCTTCGCACTGTCACAAGTCTTCGCCCCGCTTACGGCCGCTTTATACACGAGTGCTCATCAGCTGCGCTTCTTACCAGCGGGGGCAGTGGCAGCTGCGGACTCGTCAGCCGCCGCCTTGCGCGGCAGCACGTAGCCCTTGATGAACATCTCTGAGAAGAGGTAGAAGTTGAAGATGTAGATCATGCACTGGCCGCGCGCCAGCGCCATCGTCGAGCCGTTGCAGCCCTTCGGGTCTGCCTTGTGGTAGCTTATAAAGGAGAAAGTAAAGTAGAAACCCACCACCATCTGCGTGATCTGCAGCAGCGTGATGTACATGGCGAACGGCTTCACCAGCTTCTTGAAGCCGGCCTCCGATAGGGCGAAGTACATGTACATGATGGAGTGCACAAAGTAGTTGATGGAGGCCAGCACGATCCAGATGCTGGAGGCCTGCTGGTACGCCATCCACGCGTACAGGAAGATGGTGACGTGGTGGAACCAGGAGAGGAACGGGAGCTTGCGCTTGGCGCCCATGATCAGGAAGAAGGTGTCGCCGAACTCGGGCAGTTTCGAAAGGGAGAAGAGCCCCATGGCAACGCCGTTCTTGCCGGTGTAGAACTCATCTTCGCGGAAGCGGCACAGCGTGTCCTTCTGGCCGTACGTGCGAAGGTTATTGATGAAGAGGGGAACAATGTGGTACACCCCGTACATGGAGAAGAGAGCAAGACCGATGTTCCACAGGGTCCAGCACATCTTGATCAGCCTTGTCGGTGGGTTGCCGCGGAAGATAAAGTCAACCAGCTGCGGGCCCTTGAAGACGAAGGTCAGGTAGGCGGCAGCAATGTACACACCAATGTCCACGTTGTTCATCAGCCACTTCTGCACGGCGTGGCCGTCGTAGTGGGCGATGAGGTAGTTGTCGAGGGCCTCCATCCCGTTTCTGATGGTACGCTCGATGTAGATATGTGTGTGCGCGTGTGAGCTTTCGGCAACCCCTAAACAGGCGCAGTGACGCTCCACCCCCCACAGAGAAAAAGCAACGAAAAAGCAAAGAGAGAGAGAGAACAGAAGGGAGTAGGATGGCGGCGTGACAGCGTTAAAAGCAGGTGAAGGATCGCGCAACACCTGAGAGAGAAGGTGCGAAGGTGTGCGTTAGCCTGCACAGGTGTCTGTTAGATACGTCGATAAGAGGGGTGGTGGCGGTAGAGGTCATGGGTGGTGAGAGAAAAGGCGGTGGCCATGAAGGGCTCATCTCCTCGCACACACATTCACCCCCCCCCCACACACACACATTCACACAAAAGGATATCAGTCACGCTTTTCGTTTTCGCTTCGTTTTTTTTCGGTGGTTGTTGTTGTGTTTGCCCCTCTCTCTCTCTCTCTCCGCCGGTGATGGACGCGAGTAGCTCACGCACGCGCACACACAGACCCCACCCTACATGGACAGACTCCTCAAACACTCGCCCACCCCCGCTTGCCAACACAAGCATAGCCATCGCGACCATAACCGTCTGGACCCGTAAAGCACATCCACGACCACGAAAGAAGACGAAGAGGAAACACGAACATTCGGGAACGCTTGAATCACCAAAAAAGAAAACAAGCGAAACAGGTACGTGCGTGCTCGACGGTGGGGCGGAGATGTGTGTGAGGTGCTTGAGAGTGAGGGAGCGAAGGGTGCGCTGTCGTGTGTGTGTGTGTCTGTGTCTCTGTTTTCGGGGGCAGCGGCGAAGGTGTTGTCCATGTATGGAGTGCACTGGGAGCAACAGAAATGGCCCAGACTAGCAAGGGACGGCGAGAGAAAAACGAAGAGGAGGCACCGCATTTTGTATGCCGCGACGCGGTGCAACGACAGAGGCAGCGGAGGTGGTGTTGGCGCTGCAAGGCTGCTAGAGAAGCCAGCACACAAAACGATAAGGAGGTGTGTGTGTGTGTGTGTGGGCGCCGCAAACATGAAGGAAGTAAGAGATGACGCTAGATGGAGCAGGGAACAGCGGCAAGTCAAAAAATCGAGCAGGTGTGTGAAATGTTTTCTTGTCAAATTTAAAAGAACGTGACCACAACGCCTGAGAGAGAAGAACATGCATGGGGCGTAGAGGCGGGGAGGGAGAGGGGAGGGGACGTGTGAAGGGCAGAGCTGTGCGAGCTGGTCTCTGTGTGAGAGTCTCTGCACCGGCGTGTATGCGCATGCGCAGGAGCGAGCGAGCGAGACACGGTGCCTCGACGCGTCACCGCCGCGGTGCGAACGCAACGCGCTACCTCCTCTCGCACTCTACTCCACTCAGCTGCACCCGCCCCCACACGCCCGGGGGTGGGGTGGGGAGGGGGAGACTCTTCTTCAAACACCCACGGCTCATGGCATCCCGGCTACCTCTCTCATTTCGCTCTTTGTCTCCCCTTCTCGCGGGCGTTCTCACACATCAAGCTTCCTGTGCGCACATGTGCCCGTGTGGCCACTGCCGCTGCGGACGTCCTTCGGCCTGGGGTTATATTAGCTCACCTTCGTTTTGTTTGGAGCCATCGAAGGGCGACTTCTGGTGCACGTCCGAGAACCGTGTGAGAAAAGAGGAAGAGGTTCGCGACGGCGAGGAGCAGCTGCACACGATCAGTTACCACCTGCGCCGTCTGGATCGGCGTGATCTACATCGGGAACGGGCACGCCATGTTCTCGAACCTCACCCTCGGCCACGCCTAGGTGCACGGCGGTGTGCGCCGAGTAGTAGAGCGCCGCGGCGTAGCTCAGCACGCTGCTGCCGACGGCTTAGGCGTGCGAGCAGCACAGGAAAGTCGTGACGTGATAGATCCACCGCAGAAACGGCATGTTTCGACGACCCCGGAGCACAATGAAGATGCCGTCAAAACGCTCGGGATTCCTGGAGAAAGCGAACAGGCAGATTTCTATGGCGATGAGGCCCGCGAAGTACTTGTGCAGCCCGTAGAGGGGTGTGAAGAGGACGTGCTTGCGTATTCTGTAGATCACAGTTGGCGTGACGCTCGACGAGCCGTAACAAGAGGAGATAGGGGGCAGAAGGTTCGAGAGAAAATCTACGGGTACCGCATCCACACCGACTTTCACGCTGCCACGCTGGGCTTTGTTGCCGCCGTACTGGTACTTGGAGTTCAACGTGGGCCCGCACAAGACGAAGGCGAGGCAGAGTCCCGCACCATACGTGGCGTAGTCCGACTAGAAAAAAAAGCTCCCCTTCACCGCGTAGCCATCGAAGCCGGTCGCCGAGTAGTTGTCCATGCGGTGCACCGGGGCAAGGAGACGAATGCCCTCGTGTGTAGAGGGCGCTTCCGAATCTTTGAGCGGGCGGTGTGTGTCTGTGTATGCGTGTGTGTGTGTGTGTGTGTGTGTGTGAAAACACTGCGGTGGCAGGATGAGAAGCTAAAAAGAACAAAATGGATGGGCACGTGCGCACACGCAGAGAGTGGAGAAGGCGATGAGCTGGAGTCACTGGCGCCTTCACAAGAACAGAGAGGGACACAAGGCACAGAGGGAGTAGTGAGAGGTCAAGTGGTGCACACCTGCCAATTTTGCTGCTGTTGATATGGTAAACATAAAAGGAAAACAGGCGCCCCTTTGAGGAAGGGAGGGAGAGATGCAGTTTATGCCTGAGGCCGCGAGTCCCGTCCTGATACTTACGCACAAAACACATACGCGAGCAGGTAGTGGACAGCGCCCATGATCCGTGGCGAACCTACCCCCTCCTTGCACCAGCGCTTTCCCTCTCTCCTTTCGCACTTCTTCCCTTCACCACGATGGTCGACCGCGGCGGAGAGAGGGGGCGGGCGGGGGGGGTGAGGCGGGCATCTGTGCACTTTGCGCCACTTCTCATAGCCCAGCCCCCACACACAGACACTCGCAGGCGCGAATACACGCAGCGCACGCATCGACTTCCTTGTTTTACTTTTCAGTTTCCTCCTTTGGGGGTCTTGCACGCAAGCTCCAAACAAACAGTGCGCGAGGAGGTGAAACGCCATGGGGGATGAGAGTGAGCAATGCAGTTTCCTTGCTCGGCGTGTGCGTGTGTGCCCCAAACATGGGTACCAGCTTCGGTTCCTCAAAGCCAACAACAACAACAAAAAAAGAAAAGACGGCGGCAGGAGGCGTGTGCGCGGAGGGCTCGAAGGCTGGAGAGTCGAAGGGGATGAGAAAGGACAGGGATGAGGCAAACTGAAAAAGGAAAACTACACACACAAAAAAAAACACACACATAATATATATATATATATATGCGGATGAGACCGCACACCCACCCACACACTAAGAAAGACCGTGTGTGTGTGTGTGTGTGTGTGTCGGGGAGAGGGAGGGATAGAGTGACCTCGGCAGATGGTGACACACACTCATTGGACTCTCCTCTTTTCTATGTGCACAAACCGATTGTGTTTTATCACTTACGTGTGACACTCATCCAGAGCCAAGGCAAGTGAAGACACACACACACACAAAAAAAAACAAAGGAAAGAAAACAGGTGCGAGACGGTGGTGGGTTGATGGGGGAAGGGGGCAGTACACGTACCCCACGAAAAAGAGAGAGGGGGAGGGGGACAGGACAGTAACAAAACCGAAAGAACGACCGCCAACTTGTGAGGTCGTCCCCCTTTTTTTTCTGTCAGTTTAGTTCTTGTGTGCGTTGCTTACGCTTCAACGCATGTGCGCACATATCGGTGCGGATTGGATTGGGCGTGGTGGTGGTGGTGAGAGGGAGGGGGTAATGATGATGATGATCGGGAGGGAGGGGGAGGGGGGGGGTGGCGGGGAAGGGACGAAGAGAGCGAGCGAGCGAGAGTGCCTTTGAAAAGGAAACAAGAGAACGAGCAAACGCATATACCGTTAGCAGATTGCTGCTGCGCAGTCACACGCGTAGCGCTTCACGCTGCTTGTTTTTACTTCGTCGCATGCGTTTATTCCCTTGTCGTTATGACGACGACACCACTGCCCCCCCTTGAGTTTAACTTTCGGTCACAGCATGATGGTATGCATGTAGATGCGTGCGTGTGCGTGTGCGCGTGTGTGTATGTAGAAGTGCGTGGTTGTCTATGTATGCGTCATGATTCTCCTTCCTCTCCCACACGTTCCCCCTCCTCCTTCTCCTCCTCCTCCTCCTCCCCCCCAGCAAAGGAGGAGCGTGAGCAAGCAAACCCCCCCCCCCCCCCCCCCCCCAAAAAAAGGGGGGGGGGGGGGGGGGGGGGGGGGGGGGGGGGGGGGATACGATAGAGAACACGGTGCTTTCCCCTTCTTCGTTGTTGTTTTCTTCGCCCTACCCCTACCCCCCCTCCCCTCCCCCCATTCGCAAGCGCTTCTTACTCGACGCCGTCCTTCCGTGCATGTTGCTCGCGTCCTTTGTTGTTGTTGTTTGTGTTTTCGCCTGGGTCCTCTGGACGTGCAGAGACAGACACACGCACAGACACACGCACAGACACACACACACACACACACACACACACAAAAGAGGCGGAGGCCAGACAGACGCAAGCCTTCCGAGGCGCGAGGTGAGCGTCCTCCGTGTGGCGTTGCGTTGGACAGGTTCCGGGTGCATGCATATGTGCGTGAGCAAGAGGTGAAGGTCCGAGGCAGCCGCGGGGCGGGGGTGGTGGTGTAGGCATAGAAAGAGGGTTGAGGGGAGGGGGCTGGCGACATGGGTTCTGTTTTCTTTTTTTTTTCCACGAGTATCGATACTACGAGATGGCTTTCGCGGGGGTGTGGAAAAGACGGGGTGGTGGGTGGGTGGTGGTGGTGGGTGGTGGTGGCGGTGGTGGAAAGCGATGGACACGCAGCAAAGATAGAAAAGCGACAACAGAGAATACAAAGTCCGCGCTATACACGCACACACGTACGCAACGACACCGAGAAAGAGAGAAAGCGAGCGACGCAGCATGGCGCTTAAACCAACACACCTACTACTGAGCTCGCCTGCTATGTCGTTGTCCACCTTTTTATTTCTTTCGGCGGTGTCGTTGCGGGACTCTGTCCTTCACGGAGGAGTGGGGGTGGTGGTGGAGACGGAGAAAAGACCACAAGCAAGAAAAACAAAGCCAAAATAATAAAATAAAAGCACAACTATATATATATAGATATCTTTTTGTTTGCTAATAAGTTGGTTTCACTGCGCATAGGAGAGGTAAAGACGCATATAGACACGAACGAGAAGAGGGATACAGAGTCAAAACCCACCCACACGCACACACACACACACACACACACACACACACACACAGGGAGGGAGGGAGGGAGGAAAGCAGAGGCACGCGAGACGGAGAGCGGCCATGATGAAAACATGGCTAGTTCCTAAGCGTTACGACGCTCTCTCTCTCTTTCCTCCTCCTCCTCCTCCCCATTTCTTTGCGCCTTGTTTTCCCACCCACGGTGTCTTCAAGTACAGGAGCCTCTGTGCGTGTGCTTCTTCACCCCCCCTGTTTTGTCGTCTTCGCCGCCTCTGGCTTGGTGTTTGCTGCGGATGCTACTTTCAACAACAAAAAATTCTGGTTTACGCGGACTTTTTGGCGGTGGTGCTGCGAGCGGGGCCCTTGATGTACGAGTTCACGTACAACTCACAGAAGAGGTACAGGTAGGACAGGTACATGAGGGCACCAAAGCGGGCTGCGGACTTGGGGACGGCGCACGGCAGCTTGTTAACGTCCTCGATTCCAGCATTATAGGACGACAAATTCACCGCGTACGAGTAGAAGGTGAGCGCGGTGCCGCCGACCATCTGCAGAATCTGCAGCGCCGTGATCAGGGGAGCGAAGGGGCGAAGCAGCTTCTTGACGCCGCATGCGCACAGGGCAAAATACATGTACATGATTGAGTGCACGAATATATTCATGGTGGAGAAGACGGCCATCGTCGAGTTGCCGACGGAGTAGCTGAGCCAGGCGAATATGAGCACTGACACGTGATGATACCAGTGCAGGAACGGCGGAGTCTTCTTCTTTTGCAAAATCAGCCAAAAGGTGTCGACGAGCTCAGGGATCTTGCTCAGCACGAACATGGCCAGCCAGGAACCGCGTGGGGAGATGTACGCGAGCTCGACGCGGTATTCGCACACAGTGCTCTTCAGGCCATTGTTCTTGATGGAGGAAAGCAGAGCCGGAACCAACACGATCGCGCCGCAGATCGAGAAGCCAGACAGCATGAAGTTCCACACTATCATGCTGAGGCGCAGCCACTCCGGATCTGCAGCCGGCTTCGCGCGCCTGCCGTCGGCGACCGGTTGCGGAGCGGGGTTCTCGCCGAGGATGGCCTTGGCAATACCCGGGCCGTAGCGCACCATGCCGAGGTAGGCAAACACCAGGTAGCAGGCGTAGTCGGCGTTGTCATACATATATTGCTGAACCGCGCGACCGTTCACGTACTCCTCAAAAGGGAACATCTTCTCGTCTTTGTGGGGACCGAGTGGGGCAGCACGCGGGCGAAGGCAGACACACACACACACACACACACACACACAGAGAGGGAGAGAACGCGGCAAACGCCCTTTTTCTGAGTTTTACCGTATCGAGGAGCGCAAGCTGGAGAGGGCGAGTGAAGACTAGGCTAGCAGAGGTGCTGATGGCGGCTCAAACGGCGATAGACTGGTCCAACAAGGACACACATACACACACACACACACACACCGAAAACAAACAGAAAAGAGAATGGCACATCAGATGTGTTCATGTACGTAGTGGGGGTGTTCATGATGGTGCGACACGAGGGCACGCGTGCGGGAACACACATGCCCAAGAGCAAAGGGAAAACAAAAATCGACAGCGACGAACGAGGGAGAGAGAAGGGAGGGGCCATGGTGAAGTAAGGGAGAGGTCAAGGCATAGAATCCTCATCGTAAACACATCCGCACACAAGCACAGAGATGTGCATCCCCCTGCAATCTTTCACGCATGGGATCACCACACCAAGCATAAAACAAAAGCAAGCACGTAGTGCCATGACACACACCAAGACAGAGACACATACATGTGTATCTGGCCTCACGCAGGCATACGCCTTTGCCTTTACGTAGAAGAGCACGCTTCCACTTGGGAGTGTGCACCGCGCCGCACTCTCGTCCGTATGTGTGCGCTGGTGTCGCGTCACGAATCCCGTGCATGGGGCGTCTGTAGCGCACCTTCAGACCATTCTCTCCACTCCGCGGAATATTGCGTCAGTTGGACTAAATGAAGGAGAAAGCAAGCGCAGCATATAAACGTCGTAATACCATCCTCTTTGCGGTGATGCAGCTGTACGGCGCATCATGTCCGCAACGACTGAACGTGCACCACCTCCACTACACAAGAGGCGAACACACCGAGAGAGAGAGAGAGAGAGAGACAGGCACAAAGCAGCGGGGTGCACCAACACAACCACTCCTTGCGTGCGTGCGTGTCTGTGTGCTCGCGCGGCAGCTACGAATGCGTCGACTGCGGCCGAGTCTCGGCCGCTGCCTCTTCCTCCGCCGCCTCTCTTTCTCTGGCTTCCTGGAGCTCACGCACCCACACGCGCGTCTGCACCATGGGCACGTGCTCCTGTCGTTGCTCAGAAACACAAAAGCACAAACGAGAAGAAAACGCATATGA